>NGKI01000014.1:430904-459667 GCA_002162615.1 Myriosclerotinia duriaeana | reverse complement strand
GAGCCGTTCCCTGCCCTGTACAGTTTATTATTAAGCTCTCGATGGGAATTTAACTTGCCATACCTACTAGGTACTTCGTACCTACCGGGCGTGTTCCACTTCTTCCTTCTTCCCTGCTTTGGCCTGCTCACTCACTTGCTGATGATATGATATGATATATACCTAGTACCTACCTACCTACCCCTGGTCGTTCCGTTCCCGTTCCTACCTTAAAATAGCACACCGACGTGACCGAGAAATGTTAAAACCCAAGCAATAATTACGGTAGACTACAATTCCCTTTAAGCTCAAAAAGAAAAGGAAAAAAAAACATACCACATACCTAATACCTACCTAGTACCTACCTATTAGATATGTATCCTAGTAAACATTACCAAAATATTTCCCTAACTTCCTGGTAAAGAAAGTAGGTAGCTGGAGTCGTCTGTTCTGTTGTTTTTGGTTGGGTAACAACTTGACAAGAAGGGATTCATAATTCTTTTTTCCCCTTCAACATCAATCACCTATACCTATCTATTTCATTTTCTTTTAATATTCTTATTGGAACTTTCAACTTTCAACTTTCAATCCATTCGCTTTTGTTCGTTGCTCGTTGCTCGTTGCTCATTGCTCATCATTCACTCGCTATTCAGTCC
This sequence comes from Myriosclerotinia duriaeana, assembly GCA_002162615.1. Lineage (NCBI taxonomy): Eukaryota > Fungi > Ascomycota > Leotiomycetes > Helotiales > Sclerotiniaceae > Myriosclerotinia > Myriosclerotinia duriaeana. The sequence continues at coordinate 459,032 of NGKI01000014.1, read as the reverse complement.
GATTTTAATTGATCCATTGATCCTCTCGTTTCCCTTCGGAATCTAAGCTCTACCTACTTACTACCCCTTCGCTGACCTGTCCAACATTTGCACCCAAGACGCGTTCCGATAGTCCAATATTGATATACGTCTTATTGAAATTCGATCAGAGAATCAAATTCATATTGTCACACAAATATAACCATCAAGGGTTTCGACCCAAATCCATTCATCATGGCTCTCAATAATCCAAGCAGTGGAGCCCACTCACAGCCATCCCTTCCAGCTTTACCAGCTCACCTGCAATCCGATACACATCTTACTGCACATCTTGCAAGTCGATTCCATGTTTCTTTACCAACGGCCGATCTTTCCTCACATGCCTTAATATCTCTCAACACATATTCTTCCTCGACAAAAGGTCCAGATGGAGGTAAAGAAGGGAGTGCGATGGGGGGCGCAGAGGGCATGGCCGACAAGGCATATACAAGAATGGGAGCAAGAACTGAGAATCAGGCTGTAGTGTTTTTGTGAGTGAAATAGGTCATTTTCATATTCTCTTGGGATATGTTGCTAATTGGGTTGATAGAGGAGAATCTGGATCCGGTAAAACTACAGTTCGTTCTCATTTGCTCACTGCTTTACTGAGCAAATCTGGCACACCTCTTTCAACCAAGCTCTCTCTGTCCGCATACGTCTTCGATACCCTCACATCCACTAAAACTGCTACCACACCAATGGCTTCGAAATCAGGCTTGTTCTTCGAGCTTCAGTACGATACAGCGTCAACAGTTAATCCTACCTTGATTGGTGGGAAGGTCCTCGATCATAGATTAGAACGGAGTAGAGTGGCCGCAGTGCCAACAGGAGAGAGGAACTTTCATGTGCTATATTACCTTCTAGCTGGTACCAGTGCTGCCGAAAAGGCACATTTGGGGCTAGATTCAACTGAAACCCATGGAGGCGCTGGTAATCGACTTTCCGCTGGAGGTCAAAAAAGATGGCGGTATCTCGGACACCCAACGCAACTCAGAATCGGAATCGATGATGCGGGGGGATTCCAGTTATTCAAGAATGCATTAAGGAAGTTGGAGTTTCCAAGGAGTGAAATCGCCGAGATCTGCCAGATTTTGGCTAGTATCCTTCACATTGGCCAACTTGAGTTCGAAACGGCGGAATCTACGACAGCAATGGGAGATGATAGTGGTGGCTATTCACATGAAGGTGGCCAGCAATTTACGGCTGTCAAAAATAAGAATGTTCTTTCTATCATAGCAGCATTCTTGGGTGTCGGTGCGACCGATCTGCAAACTACACTCGGCTACAAGACCAAGATCCTCCACAGAGAAAGGGTGACAGTGATGCTCGACCCTAAGGGTGCTAAGAGTAATGCGGACGAATTAGCAAGGACTTTGTACTCGTTGCTCGTAGCGTATGTCATCGAAAACATCAACCAAAGAGTTTGTGCTCCAGAGGAGTCGGTTGGAAACACAATTTCCATTGTTGACTTCCCCGGTTTCGCCCAACAGCCTGCCACTGACTCGACTCTTGATCAACTTTTGAATAATGCTGCGACCGAGGCCCTCTATAACTTTACCTTGCAAAGCTTTTTCGAGGCAAAAGCTGATATGCTTGAAACCGAAGATGTAACTGTTGCAGCTACCAGCTATTTCGACAATTCCGATGCCGTCAGGGGTCTTCTCAAGCATGGTAACGGTCTTTTGAGTATTCTTGACGATCAAACCAAGCGTCACAAAACAGACATACAGCTACTAGAGAGCTTGAGGAAACGTTTCGAAGGCAAGAACCCCGCGATAACTGTGGGCAGTGCAACTGCCAAGCTCCCAGGTAGTAACTTTGCTACTCACAATGCAACCGCTGCATTCACCGTTAAGCATTTTGCCGGAGAAGTGGAGTATCCAATCGCTGGTTTGGTCGAAGAGAATGGAGAAGTCATCTCGGGAGATCTCATGAACTTGATTCGTGACACGAAGAGTGATTTTGTAAGTCGGCTTTTTGGTCAAGAAGCTCTTCAACGTATGGTGCATCCACAAGAGAAGTCAACCATCATGCAAGCTCAAGTCAGCTCCAAGCCCTTGAGACAGCCAAGTGTCATGCGACGAAAAGGGGATCGACCAAGTCGTTTCGGTGGGTCAAAGAACGCAATGGACTCGGTCGAAGATATCAGCGAAACTATCGAATCGGGAACCAAAACTCGAAAGGGTCTCAATATTGACCAGGGAGCTGCTGCGCAATACCTATCGTCCTTGGATAATATCTTCAAAGCTCTCAACTCCCAGAATACGAACCCATACTTTGTGTTCTGTCTTAAGCCGAATGATCGTCGCATAGCCAATCAATTCGATAGTAAATGTGTACGCATGCAGCTTCAAACTTTCGGTATTGTCGAAATCAGTCAGCGGTTACGAAATGCCGACTTTAGCATTTTCATTCCCTTTGGAGAGTTCTTGGGACTGGCAGACACCGAAACGATATTAGTCGGTAGTGAGCGTGAGAAGGCTGAGAATGTTATCGAAGAGAAGAGATGGCCTTCCAATGAGGCGAGGGTTGGAAGCACGGGGGTCTTTCTCAGTGAGAGGTGCTGGGCCGAAATTGCTAAGCTCAACGAACGTGGTTTCGTCGCAGGACGCTACGGTTTGCCATCCGATGATGGTGGTGAGCCCAGACTCGCACCAGGCGACAACTATGGAGCTTCAAAAGAACGTCTTTTGGGTCCCGGTGCGGGCCTTCTCACACCATCACCCGGAGCTTACATCTATGGAGACAAGAAGTCCGGCTATTTCGGTAGTCAAGACGATGCGCGCTCTGATGCAGGTGCCTCGGCTCTTGGCCAAGGTGACATGTTCCGCAATTTGGACACCAAAGAGCAATTGGCAGAAAAGGGGAATGAAAAGACAATGGTTGAGGTAGAGGAAGTCAAAGTCAGTGGGAGTCGCAAGAGATGGGTAGCAGTCGTATACCTAATGACCTGGCTCATCCCTGATTTCCTGATACGCTGGATTGGTCGCATGCCCCGAAAGGATGTCCGAATGGCCTGGAGGGAAAAGCTTGCAATCAATATGATGATTTGGTGGAGTTGTCTCTTCGTCGCTTTTTTCGTTGTAATCTTCCCAAAGCTGCTCTGTCCTACTCAGCACGTCTATAGTGCGGCGGAACTGTCGTCCTACAACGGGAAAAGCGCCGATGCTTATATTGCCATTAGAGGAACGGTCTTTGATCTCTCAAGTTTCTCAACTCGTCATTACCCGTCTATCATACCCCAAAAGAGTCTCCTGAAGTATGCTGGTCTTGATGCCACCGGCCTGTTTCCTATTCAAGTCTCTGCCCTCTGTCAAGGAACCACAGGCTCTATTGATCCTTCGGTTCAGCTCGACTATACTTCTAGCAATGTCTCCGGTTCCGCATCTACAGTTAGTAGCACGGATACTAATGCTCAATATCACGACTTCCGTGCTTTCAAGAATGATTCTCGTCCCGATTGGTATATAGAGCAAATGATCATGCTCAAAGAATCCGGTTATTACAAGGGACACGTTGGTTATACGGCAAAGTACGTCAAAACCCTCGCTACGAAATTAGACTCGATCGGCATCATCAACGGCAAGGTCTATGACTTGACTAAGTATGTTTCGGGAGGACGGAAAGTCATTGTCGCCGATGGTGATAAGGCATCGTCTGATGTTAACGTCGATTTCATGTCACCCTTGGTCGTGGACTTGTTTCAGCAAAAGTCCGGGCAGGACGTCACAAAATACTGGGACGCTCTCGCCATCAGTGACGAGATGCGGTCCCGCATGAAGATTTGTCTTGATAACCTCTTTTATGTTGCCGACGTGGATACCAGAAATTCTATCAAATGTCTATTTTCCGAATACTTCATTTTGGCTATTTCGGCTATTCTCTGCTGTGTTATCCTCTTTAAATTTTTCGCAGCTCTTCAATTCGGTGGAAAAAACGTTCCCGAAAATCTGGATAAGTTCGTCATTTGTCAAGTGCCTGTTTACACGGAAGACGAGGATTCCCTTCGCCGTGCCATCGACTCAATCGCCAGAATGAAGTATGATGACAAGCGTAAACTCTTGGTCGTTATCTGTGACGGTATGATTATTGGTCAAGGCAACGACAGACCAACCCCACGTATCGTTTTGGATATTCTTGGAGTGTCAGATACTGTTGATCCTGAGCCTTTAAGCTTCGAGTCTTTAGGCGAGGGAATGAAACAACACAACATGGGCAAATGTTATTCTGGCCTGTACGAGGTCCAAGGTCACATCGTTCCATTCTTGGTTATTGTGAAAGTTGGAAAACCTTCTGAAGTTTCTAAACCGGGAAATAGAGGAAAGCGTGATTCTCAAATGGTTATGATGCGATTCCTAAACCGCGTTCACTACAACGCTCCTATGACCCCTCTCGAGCTTGAAATGTACCATCAAATACGCAATATCATTGGTGTCAATCCGACATTCTATGAGTTCATGTTACAAATTGATGCCGATACAGTCGTTGCACCGGACTCCGCCTCTCGCATGGTTTCAGCATTCTTGGACGATACAAAACTGCTCGGTGTATGTGGAGAAACGTCATTGACAAACTCCAAATCCTCGTTCGTTACTATGATTCAAGTTTACGAGTATTTCATATCTCACAATCTTGCCAAAGCATTCGAAAGTTTGTTTGGTAGTGTTACTTGTTTGCCAGGTTGTTTTACCATGTATCGTCTTCGAGCTGCAGAATCTGGAAAGCCTCTATTTGTCAGTCGTGAGGTTGTGGAAAACTATTCCAATATACGAGTCGATACGCTTCACATGAAGAACCTTTTACATTTGGGTGAAGATCGTTATTTGACCACGCTACTCATCAAGCATCATGCCAAGTACAAGACCAAGTACATCAGGAACGCTCACGCTTGGACCATTGCTCCTGATAGCTGGTCAGTCTTCCTTTCTCAACGTCGTCGCTGGATCAACTCGACTGTACACAACCTTGCAGAACTGGCCCCTATGTCCGAACTTTGTGGATTCTGCTGCTTCAGTATGCGTTTCGTTGTCATGATGGATTTGGTCTCCACTTTGGTTCAACCAGTCACCGTTGCTTATATCGTCTACCTCATCGTACTCATCATCGAATCGCCAAGTTATGTTCCTATCACGGCTTTCATTTTACTTGCTGCTATTTATGGTTTGCAGGCAATTATCTTCATTGTGCGACGCAAATGGGAAATGATAGGATGGATGATTCTTTACATCTGTGCCATTCCCGTATACTCCTTTGCCCTGCCATTGTATAGTTTCTGGCATATGGATGATTTCTCGTGGGGTAATACTCGTGTCGTTACTGGCGAGAAGGGTAAACAGATCGTCATCACCGATGAAGGAGTGTTCGACCCCGCTTCTATTCCGCATAAGAAATGGGAAGACTACCAGGCCGAGCTTTGGGAAGCTCAAACTCAACAAGATGACGACGGACGATCTGTAGTCTCAGGATATTCATACGGCACCAAGTACCAACCTGGTGTTTCAGAATACGCAATCCCAGCCTCTCGACCGATCTCCCATTACAATGGCTATGGTGTCGATTCTAAGAATGGAAATCCTTATCAATCCCGAATTTCACTGGCACCATCTGAAATGGGGATGGGCACACCAGGAAACCGCGCCAGCCAATTCAGCGGAAGTCAATATTTCGGTCAAGAAATGGAGATGTCTAATCTGGCGGGTTTGCCAAGTGATGACTCTATCTTGCAAGAAATTAGAGATATTCTCAGGACAGCTGATTTGATGACAATTACGAAGAAGAGTATCAAGATGGAATTGGAGAAGAGATTCGGTGTGTCGCTCGATGCCAGAAGAGCTTATATTAATTCTGGTATGTTGTTATTTGTTCCTGATTTGTATATTGCATTGAATCTCAACTAACTTTCGAATAGCAACTGAAGCGCTGCTTTCTGGTCAGCTATGAAGCAAGGGATTAATTGAAAAAGGTTCATATCTGATCTGCATGCATATAAAACGGAGTTATAAATTATTTTGCGGAAGAATTGAGTAGTTTTCTTGCCTAATTCAAATTATTTGAAAGGAATTGATGTGTAGTTGAATTGGGATTTGAAGCATTTAGAGCGACTTGAATAGTATCGTTGAGTGGCAGGCTGTAGTGGAGGAATGGTAGGGAAACTTAGTTGCATTATAGTATTGGATTGATTTGAGCTTGGAATCTTTTTCAAAATGGGCAGGATTAAATGCAATGGGGGCGTAATCAAGGAATGGGGATTCTTTCTAATGAGAATTGATACTTTCTTATATTAAGCCTTTTCGTTTGTAATATGTAATTGTGAAGTCTATACTATGAAAATGAATAAGAGTAAGAGTAATTGAAATATCGAATATAGCAGTTTATATAAAGATGTTTATTTAATACGAGTTTGAAATTTGATATATTTATAAACGATAAATAAACGCTATTAGGCGCTATTAAGTATTATAAATATTGCAAATTTTGTAAATATTAAATAATATTAATAAAAAATTAAATAGTTTTTAATTTAAATTGAAAGTTTATAATTTATATAATTATATAAATTTAATTATCGATTTATTAATATATATATCCTTATTATTTAAATATAAAATATAGTAAATTACTTTTATATTATTGAAAGTTAATTTAATTAGTTTTATACTATTAAAATTAATAAAAGTTCTATTAATTTTACTTTTATATTATTGATATTCTATTTTGTAAAAGTAGATTCTAATTATAAAATCTATTTTAAAATAAACTAAAATCTATTTTTCAATTATAAAATCTATTTTACAATTATAGATTCTATAATAGATTGAATTTAACCTTTTTAATAAATTAATCTAATCGAAATATAAGCGAATTACACTTTTCACTCTACAAATTTTGTTTTTTTCTTACTTTTGATTAACAATTATATTATACTTTTTACTTTTATATTTTACTTTTATATACTTTATTTTTATAATTTTTACTTTTATAACTTTTACTTTTATACTCTTCTAATTCTTAACAACTACTTTATTACGTATTTAATAAGGTTTTAGACATTTCAAAATAGTTTTATATTTTCAAGATAGTTTTAAACCCGTTTTATAATCATTTTAAACCTATATCAATACTATCTCTAATTAGTTTAAATATATCTTAGACTGATTTAAGTTTAACCTAAACTGTTTTAAAAGCTTTTTCAAAACTATCTTAAAATCAAGTTAATCGTAATAACTTGTTATCCATTTTGAGTATTTTAAAATAACTTATAGTTTAAAATATCTTTAAATCATTTTAAACCCATTTTAAGACTTTTCTAAGATCGTTCTTTATCTTTGATATTATTACACTTTAATATTACTAGTATTAATATTAATATTATTATTACTACTACTACTACTAATACTAATAATATTAATCATTTAAATCAACTACTCTACTTTTGGGCCACCCCCCCCCCATTTGAGCCACCCTTTCCTACTAAAAACAGTAATTTTAGTCTATTTATAAAACTATCAAAATTTAATATTTTAATACAAATTTTTTTTTTAGAATTTTTATATAGTTATAATAACTATTATCAAATCTTAGATTTTTTATAGTTTTATATAAAAAATTATAAAATATTGAAAATTAGGTTTTCAAATTTGTATGTAAATTTTATACAAATTTAAAAATATTGTAAAATGCTAATAACTTTTTAAATAACATAATTAAAAATAAACTACAAATTTTTATTTTATTATTATAATACTCAATATATAGGGTTCAAATTTGAGCTTAAAATAATTAGTAGATTTCGTATAATTAATTGTTAAAAATTCCTTATACAAATTTTTGTATAAATTAAATTTTGATTAGTAATATTACAATATATATTAATAATATAAAATTAAAATTTTGTTTTTTTTATGTTTTATATTATAATAATATAATAAAAATTTATAATTTATTTTTAATTATTTTATTTAAAAAGTTATTAGCGTTTTACGATATTTTCAAATTTGTATAAGATTTACAGTACTAGCGATGTTATACTAGCCGTTTTCGAAAATCACACCAAAAATCAACAAAACTTACAATAATCACTTGTAAATATATTATTTATATATATATATATTTTATATAATTTTTTTATTAATTATATAAAATTTTAAACAAAATTTAATAAAAATAAACTAAATTATTTTTCAGATTTTTTTTAATTGTGAAATTTAGATTTAAAGTTAGAATAATTCAAAATTTATAAAAATGTATAATTTTACTAGTAAAATAAGCGAAAATCAAAAACCTTTATAAATAAGTTTTTAAATAATATAAATAACTATATTATAATAGTTTTAAATTAATAAAAACTAAAAAAATATATTTATTAATATATAATTAATATATATATAAATTTTCAATTGATTATAATAATGTTAAATATAGTTTTTGTACAATTGAAAACATAGTAAAATGACTATTTTAGGTATGTTTTCAACAAATGGCTAGTATAACATCGCAGGTACTGTATATACAAATTTGAAAACCTAATTTTCAACATCTTATAACTCTTTATATAAAATAGCTAAAAATCTGAAGTTTGGTTATATTTATTAAACTAATATAATAAATCTATAATTAAAATTTCAACTAATTCTATTTATAAATAAGAAAGTTAAAAATGCTAAAAATGGCATTTTTTGGTAAAGAAAGTAATCCACAAGAGAGGGTGGCCTAAAAGTAGAGTAGTTGATTTATATGATATAAAAATGTTTATTAATATTATAATATTTACTATATATACTTTAAACGATATGCTTTTATATATAAAGAATACTTCTAAATTATTCCTTTTATGTTTTATACCTAGTCCCATTATAACTATAATACCAACTATAATTGTTTTAATACTTATATACTAAGCTTTACTCTATTTAACTTTAATTCCATTTTATTTATAAATCCATCACTATTTGAATATTTTATTTTTTTATTTATTTAATTACTACTTTTAGTAAAATTGTAATCATTATTAACTTCAATTTTTTTATTACCAAATTTTATCTTGTAATTTTCTTTATAATTTTTTTTATTTATAATATTTTTTTGTTTAACATTATTTATATCATTTTTCTTATTTTTACTTTATTTGCTTTTAACATTATATGCATTTCTATTAATCAAGTTATTATTATTATTATGATTATTGTTATTATTGTTATTATTGTTATTATTGTTATTATTGTTATTATTGTTATTATTGTTATTATTGTTATTATTGTTATTATTGTTATTGTTGTTTTAAGATTTGTTTAAAAAAGTATTTATTATATATTCCTAATTATAACAAAATGTAAACAAACTACAAACTATTATTTTATACTTTATTTTAACAATCAATATTGCCAAATAAAAATTGTATGTATTAGTACTATTAAAAATACTTATTAAAAAAAAGTATTGTTTTTCATTAAATTTTATTATTACTAATTAATATATCTAATACAATATATCCTTTTAAATATAATAGAAGTTATTTATTTTAAATACAATTCATTTTTCAAATTTTTTAAAAGAAATTCATTAATATTATTATATTTTATCTTATTAATTAAATTAAATAATATTTTAATATAATAGTTTAAACTTTTAAGCATTACAATTTAAATTAATAATATTAAAAAAACTTATTTTTATTAAAGCTTTAAATTAGTTTAATATTGAATAAATAATTAGATAATATTTTCAATAATCTAAATAACTTCAATAAAATTCGAAATACTTGTTTTATTATTATTTATTTTATTTTATTATACTCTTTCAAATCTACAAATATTACATTATAATTAGCATTATTAATAATCTTTAATTTATTATTATTTTTATTTGTATTTAGTTTTTTATTATTATTATAAATCTCTTTTATTAATAATACAAAGTTATAAATTAATATAGAATAATAATTTTTGATTATTTTTATTAAATTAGTAAGTTTAGGATAATTATTTATTTATGTTTTTGTAAATTTAAAGCAAAATAATTATAATATAATATTTTTTATAAAAAGGTAAATTATAAAGTTTAAAGAAGATGTAGTATTTGTTTAAACTTTTTATTTTTTATATAAATATCAATAAAAATAAAAAAAAAAAAATATTTATATCTTTGTTTTCTATTAAATGTATTATAATTTATAATATATTTATATTTCAAGATATTATTCGATAAATACAAGCTTACATAAACATTTGAAAAGCTCAAAAGCTTCTCTCATTTATTCAACTAATTCCTTCGCTATTTTAATATAATACTTTTATTTATATTTATATTTCTATTTATTAATTTAAATTTACTATTATTCAATACAATATCATCTATATTTAAACTATTGCTTTTATTCTTTTTAGCATTTGCTATCTTTTAATCAATTATATTATTTATACTAAAAAAGTTTAGTTAAAGATTATCTTTATTATTACCTATTTTTTAATTATTTGTTATTTAATTGCTTATATAAAAAGTAATAATAATTGATAGTTTATAAATATTTTATAAACTTTATAACAATATTTTATCTCTTTTATTTAAAATAAACTTATTCAATTAAATATATAATTCCAAAAAAGTTATAACAATATATTAGAAACATTTTATTAAGATTTTTATAAATATATCTTTTTAAATAATTATTGATAATAACTATATAAAGCTAACTTTGTATTTTTTTAAATTTATTTTTTAAAGCTATAATTCTAAACTAATTATATAATTTAAAAGAATTTTAAATTAGATTTAGTTTTAAATAATTTAAAACTTTTAATTAAATATAATGTTATACTTTTTGGAAAATCTTTAGAATTAAGTTTTAAATCTTTTTTGTTTATTGTTAATTAATATTATTATTATTATTACTTAAATTAAAGGTATTATTAAATGATATTAAAAATAATTATAAAATCACTTTTCTGATTATAAATTCTTTTATTTTAATATAGAATATTTTTGATTTTTATTTAATAAGTTTACTTTTTAATTTGAATTTTAATAAATAATAAAAATATAATAAATTTTTTGAATATTTTAAAATTTTTTGATAAAAGTTTGTTTGTTAATAGATATTATAAGTTTTGAAAAGACATAAAAATTATTAGTTTTGGAATTTAAATAAGTTGTTATATATATTAGTTTTATATGGATAATTAATTATTATAAAACAAAATATAATATAAAAAAGTTTTAAAAGATTATAATCAATTATTAAAAGAATATACTAGTATTTATATCAAAATCTAATATAAAAATTAGTTAATTGAATAATCGAATATTTGTTTTCAATTACAAATCTAAATAAATATAAATTATAATATAGAATATTATAACAATAAAAAAATATTAATTTATATATTATATTAAATATATTTATTTATTTATTTTTTATATAATTTAAAATATTAATAATTTTTTTCAAATTAATTAAACAATAAATGAATAAATTTAGTAAAATAAATTGAATTATTATTAAAAAATTATTAAAAGATTTATTAGATATTAGTATTATAAGATTTTCAATAGTATAAAAAAAAACTTATATATTATAATTAATGTTTTTATAAAAATATTATAAATATATTATAGTTTATTCGTTTTAAAATTATATTATATAGTTAAATTAAATATAATAATATTTTAAATAAAAGTACTTTTAATAATTAATAATCCAAATTAGTTATACAATATCAAAAAGTTATTTGAATATATAACTATTAATAAAATATATATTTTATAAAATAATTATTTAGTTTAAATTAAAGTTTTTTTTAATAGTAATTGCAATAATCTTATTTAATAAAATAAAAAACTTTTAAAGATATATAAAATTTATTAAAATCGATAATAATTTATAAGTATTAAAAAATCTTATTAAATAAAGAATTAAAGAAAATGTAAACTTTTTTAACTTTTTTAATATATATTTAATAATATTATTAAAATTTATTGCAAAAGTTATAGTATAATAAATTATTAAAGATATAAAAGATAATATAATAATAGATTTATATTTCACTAAAATTTGAAAAGAAATTATAATTTATAGAATATATATATTATTAAACTTTAAATTCTTTAATTATAAAATCGCAAAAACTATTATTGTTTTTTAAATTTATAAAATAATATATAAAATTAATAAAAACGAATAAAAAATTTGTTATTATTTTATTGTATAAAAGTATTATTTAAAATTGAAAATTTAATTAAAAACTTATTTTTTTATTATTGTAATTGGATTTCTATTATGTTAAAGATTTTTTTAGAGTAGAAAGTATTATACTTCAAAAAAGTTTAATATAATTAATATTAATTATAATTAAAGAATTTTATAAAGCTTTTAATCAAAGAATTTTATTTTTCAAATTATTTAAAAAAGAAAATATTATCAATCAAATAATTATACTTTATTATAATAATTTAAAATTAAAAGTTTTATTAAAAATGATAATTAAATTAATTATTTTATTAAATAAAAAAGTTATAATATAATGTATATAATTAGTTGTTTAGTATTTCTTATATATTGTTTTAAATACTTTAAATATTAAGATAATTTGTTTTATTTTAGAATTAGATTTGAATGTATAGATTAAATTAGTTTATTAATTTATAATAATTAATAAAGTAATAATCTTTTTTATTTATTTATTATTTATTCTTAATTATAGTAATTTTTAAATGTATTGTATTAATTATTATATTATATTCGATATTTTTTGGAATAAAAAAAAAAGAATTAAGTTATTAATTGGATTCAAGATATTAAATAAGTTTATATTATTAAATACTTTGAATTTTTAATTATAAACTTTTTTTTAGAATAAACAAATTCAATTGAATATTTTGAAAATATTGTGTGAAGTAATAGTAGAATTATCTTTTAATATTTATTAAAATCTAAATAGTAATTTAAATAATAATAAATTCGAAATTCTATATACTATTAATAAATAGTATTTTTATAATAAAAAGCTTTTAATTAAAATTAATTTTTATTTAAAAAATCTAAATCTAAAATTATTATTTGTTTTAAAATTAGTTTTAGCTATTTTGTATAATTTATAAAATAAAAACTTTATTATAAAGAATAATATTTATAATATTGAAAATATAAACAAAACTATATTAAATAATTTGAACAAATTAGTTTAACTATTTATTAAATTAAATTATTTCAAATTGATATTTGTATTTCTTTATATTTACTATATGTTTGACTTTTGTTAAACTTTATACTTTTATTATTATTACAATTTTCTTTTTCTATAACTTTTAAAGTATTTTATTATCTTTATAATTATAAATAACAAAACTATAATAATATTATAATATAAAATTATTAATTATCTATTAGTATAGTAGATTATAATTACAATTATATTATTTGTTATTACTATTATTGCAAATACTTTATTATTATTATTACTATTATTATTATTATATTATAATAAATAATAAATATTATTATTAGGATTAATATCTTAATTATTTAGTAATATATAAAATAAATAAAGATTTTGATATAGTTTTTATAGGATTTTGGAGTAGTTTTAATATTTTTTAAATTAGTTTTAATGGTATTTTAAAAGGATTTTGAGATAATTTTAATATAATAAACAATTTTGAGATGTTTTGAATTTATTTTGAGATATATTAAAATGTATTAAGATGTATTAAGATTTTCTTATAATAGTTTAGAGATAATTTTAGATTATAATATATTTAAAAATGATTTGAAAATAAATTTAAAAAGGTTTTAATATTGTTTTAAACTTTTTTAATTGTGTTAGTAAGTAAAACTAAAGATTTTCAGAATATTGTTTATAATATTAAACAAAATTATTAAAAAGATATTATTAATAATATAAAAAATAATTAAAAACTTTATAAAATTATTATTTAATATAAATAAGGTTTTAATTTTAAATTATTATTTTTGAAAATAAATAGTAATTTTATTAAGAATATTATAGTTATATTTAAAAAAGTTAAATTATATTTTGCTTTACAAATTCAAATAATAAATCTTTTTTACTTTTTGATTTAACAAATTACTAGTATCCTTTTATTTATTATTAAAAAACAAAAAACAAAAATTTTGTAAACTATTAAAACTAAAATATAACATTTAATATAAATATTTTTTAATATACTATATAGATACTTAACAATATTTGTATTTAATATTTTTGATTTTATATAAATAGCATATTGATAATCTAATATTTAAAATGTACTATTTTAAGCTTTTCTTAATAGACTTTTCTAATTTGCTAAAATGCTATACAAATCTATAATATTACTAGTAAAGTTTAGTAGACTTTTGGATATATAAGAATAAAAGAAAACAAAGAAACTAATAATCTTATAGATTATAGTATTAAATAAATTTAAAATATTAGATTACTAGTAGCTTTTAAATTTATTATTAATAAAACTATGTTTATTTTCAAAAAACTTTATTTTATAATTTAGTAAAACTAATGGATTATTAAAAAAAAGATATTTGTTGAAATTTAGTATACAAAATTGGGCTTTTAACTAAACTCAATTTTTCTAAATATTAATTTTATTAAATTTTAATACTTTACTTTATTTATAAAGATTTTGTTTAATATTATAAAAAGTTTAAATTTATTAAAGCTAATATAAATTGTTTTTGCAATTTATTTAAAACAATTAAATACTAGTATTTAATTTACTAGTATTATTAAAAAGTTTAAAGATTTTTTAAATAATAATTTAAATAATTTAATATCTCTTTTATTATTATAATAAAAAGTTATAAATATTTAATAGAATTTATAAAATTTGTATTAGAATTACTTTGTTGCGTATTTAATAAGATTTGAGACATCTCAAAATAGTTTTATATTTTTGAGATAGTCTTAAAACAGTTTTAAGATTATCTTGAACCTATATTAATATTATCTTTAATTAGTTTAAATATATCTTAAATTGATTTAAATTTGATCTAAACTGTTTTAAAAGCTTTCTTAAAACTATCTTTAAACCGGGTTAATTACAATAACTTACTAATCGTTTTGAATATCTTAAAATAATTTATAGCTCAAAATATTTCCAGATAGTTTTAAACCTATTTTAAAACTTTTCTAAAACCGTTCTTTATCTTTTATATTATCACACTTTAATACTACTACTAGTATTAGTATTAATATTACTATTACTATTATTACTAGTACTAATAGTATTAATCATTTATATAATATAAAAATATCTATTAGCATTATACTACCTACTACTTATTATATATACTTTAAACGACATACCTTTATATATAAAAAATACCTCTAAATCATTCCCTTTTGTACATTCTACATCCAATCCCACTATAGTTATAATACTAACTATAATTGCCCTAATATTTGTATATCAAACCTTATTTTATTTAATTTTAATTCTATTCTATTTATAAATCCTTTATTATTTAAATACTTTATCTCTTTATTTATTTGATTACCATTTTCAATAAAATTGTAATTATTATTAACTTTGATTTTGTTATTGCTAAATCTTATTTTGTAATTTTCTTTGTAATTTTCTTTATTTAAAATATCCCTTTATTTAATATTATTTATATTACTTCTTTTACTTTTATTTTGTTTACTATTAATATTTTTATTAATTAAATTATTATTATTATTATTATCATTATTATTATTATTATTTTAAAATCTATTCAAAAAAATATCTATTATATATTCCTAATTATAATAAAATATAAACAAATTACAAACTATTATTTTATATTTTATTTTGATAATTAATATTATAAAATAAAAGTTATATATATTAATACTATTGAAAATACTTATTAAAAGAAAAAAGTACTATTTTCTATTAAATTTTATTATTACTAATTAATATATTTAATACAATATATTCTTTTAAATATAATAGAAATCATTTATTTTAAATATAATTTGTTTTTCAAATTTTTTAAAAAAAATTTATTAATATTATTATATTCTATTTTATTAATTAAATTAAATAATATTCTTAATATAGTAATTTAAGCTTTTAAATATTATAATCTATACTAATAATATCAAGAAAACTCATTTTTATTAAAGCTTTGGATTAATCTAATACTAAATAAATAATTGAATAATATTATTAATAATCTTAATAACCTTAATGAAATCCGAAATACTTGTTTTGCTATTATCCACTTTATTCTACTATATTTTCTCAAACTTATAAATATTACTTTATAATTAGTATTATCAACAATCTTTAATCTATCATTGCTATTATTTCTATTCAATTCCTCATTATTATTACAAATCCTTTCTATCAATAACACAAAATTATAAATTAATATAAAATAATACTTCTTGATTATTTTTATTAGATTAACAAACTTAAAATAATTATTTACCTATGCTTTTATAAACCCAAAACAAAATAACTATAATACAATATTTTTTGCAAAAAAGTAAACTATAAAGTTTAAAAGAGATATAACATTTGTTTAAACTTTTTATTTTTTATATAAATATTAACAAAAGTATAAAAAAAAACAAATTACTTTATTTATATCCTTATTCCTTATTAAATACATTACAATTCATAATATATCCATACTTTAAAATATTATTCAATAAATGCAAATCTATATAAACATTTAGAAAACTTAAAAACTTTTTTTATTTATTTAATTGATTTCTTTACTATTTTAATATAACATTTTTATTTATATTTATATTCCCATTTATTAATTTATATTTATTATTATTTAATACAACATCATCCATATTTAAACTATTACTTTTATTCTTCTCTTTAACATCTACTATTTTTTAATCAATTATATTATTTATACTAAAAAAATCTAACTAAAAATCGTTTTTATTATTACTTATTCTCTAATTATTTGCTACTTGATTGTTTATACAAAAAGCAATAATAATCAATATTTTATAAATACTTTATAAACTTTATAATAATATTCTACTTTTTTTATTAAAAACAAGTTTATTTAATTAAATATATAATTTCAAAAAAACTATAATAATATATTGAAAATACTTTATTAAAACTTTTATAAATATATTTTTTTGAATAATTACTAATAACAATTATATAAAATTAGTTTTATATTATATTAAACAATTACAATATTTTAATATAAAAAATATTAATATTAAAACTCTTTCAATTTCAAATAATAATTAAAAAAATAAATATAAAAAGTTTTAAATATAAAATTAATTAAAAAGAAATACAAATA
Organism: Myriosclerotinia duriaeana; assembly: GCA_002162615.1. Taxonomy (NCBI): domain Eukaryota; kingdom Fungi; phylum Ascomycota; class Leotiomycetes; order Helotiales; family Sclerotiniaceae; genus Myriosclerotinia; species Myriosclerotinia duriaeana. The sequence goes on along the minus strand of NGKI01000014.1, from coordinate 441,733 downwards.
TTTGAAAGATTTTAATAAAAATTAATCTCCTAGATTTTATTAATATATAGTTACATAAAAAGCTTATTAATATTTTATCAATTTTATATTATTTTGAATAAAATATATTATAATTATAATCTAAAATCAAATTTAAATATAGTATTAATTTTGCTATAATAAAAAACTTTTTTTATATTCTAAATTTTTAAAAGTATTTGCTATAATTATTATTTGTTTAAATATTTTGCCCTATTTTTCAAATATATTTAATATTATAATAGTATTAATTATTTTTTATAACATTATAATCTAAATTATATTAATTATCCTTTATAATAAAATATATTCAATAACTTTAAAAAATATTGTATTTTATAAATCCTAAATTATTAATTGTTTATAATATATTAGCAATTAATATTATTAAATAAACTTTTATAAATATATTATATCTTTTAATTTTTAATATAATTTCTTTTACTAAAGTTTTTATATTTGCTTTTAAATTATTAATTATATTATTTATATTAGTATTATAAAATTCTAATATCAATATAAACAAATTATCTAGTTTTTTTCTTTCCTTATAATTAAAATATATTGAAGTAATATAAAAAGTTTTTAAAATGTAATATATATTTTTATATATATTAAAATTATTTATAAATAGTATAAATAATAATATTAATGTTTTTTATATATTATTATTTATTGATTCTTTAATATTTGTTTTATTATACTTTTTTATTTCAAAATCTCCTTTAATAAAAACTATAAAATATAATAATTTTATTTTTTTAATTTATATATCAATTATTTATTTAACAAAATATTATTTGTTTAAAATTTTTAAGGTTTTTTTTTTCTTTTAATTCTAAATTATAATCCTATTAAATATAAATATTTATTTAATATCAAATTATATTTAAATTAACTTTTAATATTTTAACTATAAATAAAAACTTTTTATATATAATTTTTAAATTCTTAATATTTATTTTAAAGTTTTTTATTATTATAATTAATTATAATATTATTAAGATATTGCTTTTTACTACTTTTTGTAAACATTTACTTTTATATTTTTAATTAATAAATATAACTTGTTTTTTAATCTAATTTAATATTAATTGAATAAATCTAATAATATTTTTTAGTAATATAATATTATTTTTAATATTGTATATAAAATCGTTAAATATTAATATAGCTAATAACTTTTATACTTTTAATTCCTAAAACTTTTTTGGATAATCAATATAATATATTATATCAAAATACATTTTATATTTTAATTTTGATATATTTAATATTTTAAATATAAGATTTATTAAATTATATTAATAATGTTATATCTTATATATAATATAAATACAATTTGTTTTTTTTTTCTTGTTTTTTTTATTATTTAGCAAATTTATTTATTTTTCAAATATTATTATAATAAACTTTTTTATTAACTATAATATTAGAAGTTTTTTATATATAATTTGTTTAAGTATATTTAAATAAAGTAATAAAATAAACTTTATATTTTTATTTTTATTATTATAATTATTAGTAGTTTGATTTATTTTTTAATCTATTATTTAAACTTTTTGTAATTGTTTATAATTTTTCTAAAATATTAATATATATTTGCACTATAAATTAAAAATTAAATAAAAAAGTAATAATTTCCTACTATTAATAAAATTGAATATTAATTTTATATTTATATTATTTAATAAAGTCAAATTTAATAAAAGTATATTTATTTTTTTTATTAATATATTAATTATTATATATAGTTTATTACTCCTATTTTTATATTTCAATTTTGATTTGTTATTTTTATTAACTTTTAATAATAAATTAAAGTTATAAATATTATTAAATATTATTATTACATTATTTAATATATTTATTGTATTTTATAAATATAAATTTATATTAATATAACAATTTATAATATATTAATATTTAATTTATATTATTAAATAATTCCGCAAATTTATTAATATTAGAATTTCTATTATTTAAAGGCTTTTAATTAAACAAACCTAATTTCATTTCTATTTTTATATATATATTAATATTGTTATTATAATTAATATTTGATAATAATTCAAAATCGAATATTGATACTTTATACAAAATTGAAATTAGTAATAAAAATGAAACTAGTAAAGCTAGTAATAATAATAGTAATAATAATAATAATAGTAATAGTGATAATAAGGAATTTATAGTAGTAGCAATAACAAATAATATAATTACAATTACAATTTGCTATATTAATAAACAATTAATAATTTTATATTGTAATATTATTATAGCTTTATTATTTGTAATTATATATAATAATATTTTATATAATTAAAATAATAATTATAAAAAAGTATAAATATTATTAATATTAAATAATGTTTACAAAATTATAATTATAATAATTTATTTAATATATTTTTAATATTTTTAATTGTTTAATTTATTTATAAAAAAAATAAGTTTTAATAAATATAAATGTTTTAAAAGCTATAAAAGAAAAAAAAATTATAAGAATAGTAAATGCTTTAAAAGCTATAAAAGAAAAAGAAAAATTATAAGAATAGTAAAATACTCTAAAAGCTATAAAAGAAAAAGAAAAATTATAAGGATAGTAAAGTGTTTTAAAAGCCATAAAAGAAAAAGAAAAATTATAATAATAATAAAATGCTTAAAAAACTATAAAAGAAAAAAGAAAAATTATAATAACAATAAAAGTATTAAATTTAAAAATATAAAAAATATAATAAATATAACTTTAGTATAAGTATTAATATAAAATAACTTAATTTAATAAATAGTTAAATTAATTTATTTAAATTATTTAATATAGTTTTGTTAATATCTTTAATATTATAAATATTATTTTTTATAATAAAGTTTTTATCTTATAAACTATATAAAATAACTAAAACTAATTTTAAAGCTAATAATAACTTTAGATTAAAATTTTTTAAACAAAAATCAGCTTTAGTTAAAAGCTTTTTATTATAAAAATACTATTTGTTAATAATATATAGAATTTCGGATTTGTTATTATTTATATTGCTATTTAGATTATAATAAATATTAAATAATAATTTTATTATTACTTTGAATAACATTTTAAAAATGTTTAATTAAATTTATTTATTCTAAAAAAAATTTATAATAAAAAATTCAAAGTATTTAATTATATAAATTTAACCAATATAATAAATTCGATTAATAGCTTAATTACTATTTCTTTTATTTAGAAGAGTATTGAATATAATATAATAATTATAATATATTTAAAGATTGTAATCAATTAATTTAATAATAAATAAAGAAAAAAATATTATTACTTTATTAGTTATTATAAATTAATAAATTAATTTAATTTGTATATTTAAATTTAATTTAAAAATAAAATATACTATTTAAATATTTAAAGCATTTAAAACTGTATATAAAAAAAATTGTATAACTAGTAATGTACATTATATTATAACTTTTTTATTAAATAAAATAATCAATTTTGTTATTATTTTTAATAATATTTTTAATTTCGGGCTATTGTAATAAATTATAATTATTTGACTAATAATATTATTTTTTTTGGATAACTTAAAAACTATAGTTTTATAATTAAAAACTTTATATAATTTTTTAACTAAAATATATATTAGCTAGATTAAGCTTTTTCAAAATATAGTATTTTCTATTTTAAATAAATTTTTAATATAATAAAAATTTAATTATAACAATAAAAGAATAAATTTCCGATTATATTTTTTATTCTAAATAATACTTTTATATAACAAAATAGTAACAAATTTTTTATTTGTTTTTATTAAAAAAGCTTTGTATAATTTTTGTTTATTTTTATTAAACTAATATATTATTTTACAAATATAAAATGTGGCAATATTTTTTATAATTTTTTTATTAAAAAACCTAGAATTTAATAAAGTATAAGTTTTATAAATTATAATTTTTTTCTAAATTTTAACAAAATATAAACTTGCCATTATATTATCCTTTATATTTTTAATAATTTATTATATTATAGCTTTTGTAATAAATTTTAATATTAATATTAAATATATATTAAAAAAGTTAAACAAGTTTACATTTTTTTTAACCCCTCATTTAATAAAATTCTTTAATATTTATAAATTATTATTGGTTTTAATAAATTTTATATATTTTTAGAAATCTTTTATTCTATTAAATAAAACTATTGTTATTGTTATTAATAAAAATTTAAATTTAAATTAGGTAATAGTTTTGTATAACATAATATTACTGTTTTTCAGAATATAAGTTTTATTGATAATTATATATTTGAATAGCTTTTTAATATTATATAGCTAATTTAGATTATTAATTATTAAAAATGTTTTTGTTTAAAATATTATTATATTTAATTTAACTATACAATACGATTTTAAAGTAAATGGGCTATAATATACTTGTAGTATTATTATAAAAATAATAATTACAATACATAAGTTTTTTTCTGTATTATTGAAAATCTTATAATATTTAATAAGTTTTTCAATAATTTTTTAATAATAACCCAATTTACTTTGTTTTTTATTTTTATAGTATATATATATAACAAAGTTTTTAAAGATTTTGTTAATTTTACTTATTTATTGCTCAATTAACTTTAAAAAAATAATAAATATTTTAAATTATATTAAAGGTAAATAAATAAAAACATTTGGTATAATATATAAATTATTTTTTTTATTATTAAAGTATTTTATATTGCAGTTTATATTTACTTATATTTGTAATTGTAAATAAGTATTCAATTATTCGATTAATCAATTTTTATATTAAGTTTTAATTTGAATGTATTTTTTTATTAATTGTTTATATTTTTTAATTGCTTTTTTTTATTATATTTTATTTTATAATAATTAATTATTTGTATAAAGCTAATACATATAATAATTTATTCAAATCCAAAAATTAATAATCTTTATAATCTTTTTAAAATTTATAATATTTATTAACAAATAGATTTTTGTTAAAAAATTTTAAAAAATTTAAATAATTTATTGTATTCTTATTATTTATTAAAGTTTAAATTAGAATATAAACTTATTAAATAGAAATTGAAAGCATTTTATATCAAAATAAAAAAATTCATAATTAATAATATAATTTTGTAATTAGTAATCAATATTATTCAATAATATCTTCAATTTGGCTATATTATTAATAAAAGATTTTGATAGTATATTAAAATTCGCTAAAGTTTTTTTAACTATTAATATTTTAATTTTTATATTGTGAAATTGATTTTCTATATTAAAATTATTAATATTAATTATAATATTTTGAGGAACACTCCAAACCAATTTCTCTAATACAAATTTGTTATTGAAATATTTTAATATAATTTATATATTCAAATATTATTCAAAAAATATATTCAAATTGAAAAAATTAAAAAAGTTTTTTATACTTTTTAATGCAATTATTTAATTAATAGATTTAAATATATTAATTTAATTTAATAACTTTTTTTCAAAAATATTATTGAAATTAATAAATGTTGTATTTGTTTTTATAAATAGTTGAATTATAAATAATTAAAATCTTAAAAGTAATAATTAATTAAAATAGTAAAAAAACTATTTAATAAATTTTGTTAAAGTTTAAAGTTTATTATTAAAATTTAATAATAATTAAAAAAATATATATTTTTTAATCTTAAATATTTTATATAATATACAACTAACATTATCAAATATATTAACAAATACATTAATATTTAACAATTCTATATTTATATTTTATTTAATACTTTTTTGTTTTTTACTTATTATAATATAATTTGTATTCACACTTATATAAACTATACATATCCATAACCATATTTCTTTTTTTATCTAATTTATTTAATAATTAAAAAATATATCATTATATATAATTAAATTTACCATATATAAATAATACAAATATAATATATAATAATCAGTTTCCTCTTATTCTAATTTATTCAAATATATATTAGAATATTTAATATCTTTATAACTTTTTTTTTAAATAATAGTATTTTATATAAATTTGAAAATAAAAAATTTTATTTATAATATACTTTTTATACAAAAAAGAATAATATTTTAATATAATTCTTTAAAATATAATAAAAACTTTAATAACTTTAAAAATTCTATTATTACTTTGTTATTTGTAAATCCTAAATATAATACTATTTTAATTAAACTTTGTAATACTTTTAGTTCAATATTTATACTAGAAAACTTATATATCGTAATCTCAGTATTTTTATTAAATAGCAAAAACTTTACAAAAGTTTTTTTTCGATTTTCCACAAATAAAACCATACTTTTTACAATTAGCCTAAATCAGTTTAATATATATTATAATTATAATAGTAATTATAATAATAATTGTAATAGTGATTATAATAGTAATTGTAGTAATAATTATAATAGTAATTGTAGTAGTAGTTATAATAATGAAAATTATGAAGGTTGTAAAGGTGGTTGTAATAATAAAGGTTGTAGAAATAGATAATTAAAAATCATATTATAATAAAAAAATTTTTTATATAAAATGAATATTGTTTAAAATAAATATTATTATTGTTCAAGAAAATGAAGTATTATATAATTATTTATACTAGTAGTTTTGTATTTTTAGTGTAGCCTTATAAAAAGTTCAATTGATACCTTAGGTATATAAAAATCTTTTTCAAATTTACTACATTACTACTCACTTCATTACTTCACTTTATTCACGTTTTTAAAAATACTAATATATATCTCATTCACTATTATTTACTTCTTCATCGGTTTTTTAATACTTTATATAATATTTATATATATTTACTTCATATCTACCTAAATAAAGATTTACTCTTCATATTAACCTTATTCAAATAAAGTATGCAATCTAATTAATAGATGAACTTGTAATAATAATTTATAATTCTATTTGTATTTAAATATATACTGGTATATTATTTTGAACAAGTATTTTGGAATTTTATTACTATACTTTTTTATTATTATAGCTATAAAAAACTTTTTTAGTTTTGTTAATTTATATAATATACAAATTAATACCCAAAACTTTCAAACTAGCTTTACTACTATATTGTTCCAAATATCAAAACCTACAATTAAACTATACAAAAAACTACAATTAAAGTTTAATTTAATAGTTAATACTATCACTTGTTTAAAAACAAATAATAGCATAAATCCATTACATAATAAAATTGACGAATATTTTAAATATAAAAAAAATATTCAAATTAATAATAATATATTTAATAATAATAATAATAATAACAATAATTTTTATAAAACTAACCTACTATCTACTAAAAAATCTAAATAAATAATATGAATATTTCTATTTGGTATAATAGATATTAATACAGCTTTATACAATCAAATATAAACAAATCGAAAACTAATAAACTTTATAAATCTAATATTTAATTACAAAATAAAAAAAAAAGTTCTACTAAAATTAAATCAAAAGCTATACAAAAAATACTACAAAAAACTTAATAGGAAGTTTATTAAAAAGTATAAAAAAGTCTATAAAAAGTTATACAAAAAGCTACAAAACCAAAAAAAGCTGAATGTAATATTAGTTCAAAAAATATCAAAAACGATAATAACAATAACAACAATAATAATAATAATAATAATAATAATAATAATATTGAGGTAAAAAAAAAAAAAAATCAATTAAAATTTAAATATATAAAATCCATTAAAATCCTGAGAACAATAAACAATTAAAAACAAAAAATCCAAAGAAAATAAATTTATATTAAATATATTAAAATAAAAACTGTTATTATAAAAAAACTAAAGTGTTATAACAAATAATAATATATAATAGGATTTAATAAATAAAAAGATTTAGAATTAGTATAATATATTTTTTTTGAATTGTTGATTTTTAATTATATATTTAAAACAACCTATACAAAAATATTAAAAGATTATAAAAATTAGAAGCTTATAATTACAAAAGCAGTAAAATTATTTATATATAAATGAATAAAAAGAAGTATAAAGAAATTATAACAATGTATTAGTTTCCAAGCAATTATAAAGGCTTTATTAAATAATTATAAAAAGTATTAATTGCTAGTATTGTTTCAATTATTTAATTAAACTATTAAATAAAACAATATATTATTTTTAAAAAAAAAGTTTTTTAAATATATTATTTTCTTTTAGTTTTTATATAAATTAAACTAACTTAAAATAAATGTAATAATCAAAATTCTAGCAATAACTAGATTGATATAACTTTTTGAATCTTATAAATAATAAAAACTATTTAAATATATTTAGGACTATTTTTTGTTAATATATAATAACTTGTATAAGAAAAAAAGATTTTATAATTTATTTGTAAAAAACTTTCCATTTTGAGAAATATTACTTTCAAACTAATAAAAATTATATGTAACAATTGATCCTAATAAGGATTTTAATGATATTAATAATGAAAGTTTTTTTAACTGATGTATACTTTTTTTTCGTTGCTATTGATATTAAATATTGTATAAAGGGTATTGCGGTATAGTAAATGGTTAGTTGGTTGGTTGGTTAGTTGGTTAGTTGGTTGATTGCTACTAGATATATATTTTAATACCCTTATAGACTACAATTTAAAATAATTACCTATTAACTATTCAAAATAAAGTTAATTCAGACAAAGATTAATATTATATATTAAATGAATACCTACTAGTATAAAAGATTTTGTTAATTAAAATGAAAGGTGGAGAATAAAAGTAAAGGTGGAGGATAAAAGCGAAAAAAAGGATAAAAAACAAAAGACAAAGAGTAGGTAAAGGGAAGTAAAAGGTGAAGGGCAAAGAATAAAGAACAAAGGACGAAGGACGAAGGATGAAGGTAGAAAACGAAAATGAAGATGAAAGTAAGAACGAAAATGAGGACGAAAATAAAGACGAAAATAAGAATAAAAATAAAAATAAAGGTAAGGATAAAGAATAAAAAATGAAGGTAAAAATAAAGGATAAAGAATAAAAAACAAAAAACAAAAAGCAAAAATAAAGGATAAAAATGAAAAACAAAAAAGAAAAACTTTAATAACTTTAGACTATTTACAACTATTATACAATAACTATACTTTTACTTTTCATAAAATATCAATTTATTAAATCTAGCATTATTAGTAACTATTACTACACCATAATAAATAATAAATATTATTAATACTAAAACTAGGATTAGTATTTTAGTTATCTAATAGTATATAAAATAAATAAAGAATTTAATATAGTTTTAATAAAATCTTAAAATAGTTTTAATATAATCTTGAATCAGTTTTAACATTATCTTAAAAAAATCTTAAAACAATCTTAATATTATAAATAATCTCAAAATATCTTAAATCTATCTTAATCCATCTTAAAACATATTAAAACATATTAAAACATATTAAAACTATCTCACAATAATCTAAAAATAATTTTAAGTTATAATATATTTAGAGATGATTTGAAGATAAGTTTGAAAGGGTTTTAATACTGTTTTAAACCTTTTCAATTGCGCTAGTAAGTAGTTAATTTGATGAATGTTACAAGATTTTACTTTGGAATTTGTTTAAAATAGTTTAGTATTATATTTTTTTTTTAAATATGTATATATTAAATTATATTGTTTTTTCTTTTATTTATAGTTTTCTATTTAATTTTTTAAATTTTTAGATTTTTTATGTATATATTTCAATTATTTTAGTTATTGATATAGAATTTTTAATTTTTATTATGTTAAATATTATGTTAATTAATAAAGAAAAAGTTTTTTGTTTGAGTTTTTCTTTTTCTTTTTATATTTGTTTTTTAAAACTATAATACTAAACTAATTGTATAATTTGAGATCATTTAATAAATTAGTTTTAGTTTTAAATAAACTTTTAATTAAATATAATACTAAACTTTAAACTTTTTTTATCCATCATTAATTAATATTATTATTATTATTATTGTATTTTATAGAAAGTATAGTTTTATTTATAGAAAATTAAAAAAAAAACTTTTATAGAATTTTTATTATTAAATAAAAATATTAAAATAATAATATATAAACTTTTTAATATAAATATTAAATTAAAAACATTATAAAGTTTAATTAAAATAATATTATATTTAAAGTTTAGAAATGATAAAATAATATTAGAATTTTTAAAATTATTAGAATTTTTATTTTATTTTAAAAAATTATATTAGAGCATTTTTTTTATATATAAAAAATGTACTATAAAAAAAATGTTTTATTTTCGTATTTATAAAAAATACTATTATACAAAAAAAGAGTTATAAAGATATTAAATATTTCAATATAAATTTAAATAAATTAAAATAAATTAAAATAAAAGAAAATTAATTATTATATACTTTATTATATATTTAATAAAGTTTCAAATATTTTAAAATAGTTTTATATTTTCAAAATAATTTTAAAACAGTTTTAAAACTATTTCAAAACTATTTTGAATTTATATTAATATTGTTTTTAATCAATTTAAATATATTTCAATTTAATTTAAATTTAATTTAGACGGTTATGAAAATTATTTTAAGATTATCTTTAAACCAAATTAATTATAATAATTTGTTAATTGTTTTAAATATTTTGAAACAACTTATAGTTTAAAATATTTCTAAATTGTTTTTAAAATTATTTTAAAAATTTTCTAAAATTGTTTTTTATTTTTTATATTATTACATTTTAATATTATTAATACTAATATTCTTATTATTATTATTATTATTATTATTTTTATTATTATTATTATTATTATTATTATTATTA
>NGKI01000014.1:369862-430804 GCA_002162615.1 Myriosclerotinia duriaeana | reverse complement strand
ATTATTATTATTATTATTATTATTATTATTATTATTATTATTATTATTATTATTATTGTTGTTGTTATTATTATTGTTTTGAAGTTTGTTTAAAGAAGTATTTATTATAATAATAATAGTAATAATAGTATTAATTAATAATAAATAAAAAAAGTTTAAAGCTTAATTTTAAAGATTTTCTAAAAAATATATTATTATATTTAATTAAAAGCTTATTTAAAATTAAATCTAATCTGCATTTTTTAAATTTTTTAATTAGTTTAGTATTATAATTTTAAAAAACAAATCTGAAAAAAAGCAAAAGTTTAAATGTAAAGCTTTTTTTTTAGTTAGGATAAAACTTAAAATAATAAAAACTGTAAAAGTTTATATATTAATAGCTAAAACATTTAAAATAAAAAATTTAAAAATCAAAGTAGTAAATAAAGTATTATAGATAAAAAAAACTTTAGTATAATTTAATATAAATGTATTTAAAATAAATAGAAAAAAAAAGAAAGTATAATACAAAACTATTTTATATAAATTAAATAAATTTTAAAATAAAATTTTATAATACTAGTATTTATTAAACTAATTAATTCTAATAAAAACTTTGGAAGTTTTATTAAATATTTAAAGCTTTTTATTATAATAATTAAAAAGGTATTAAATTGTTTGAATTATTATCCAAAAAGTTTTTAAGCTTTTTAATAATAAATTAAATATTTAAATGTTTTAAGTTGATTATAAAAATAGTTTATATTGGTTTTAATACTATATTTAAACTTTTTGTAATACTAGATAAAGTTTTTATAAATAAAACAAAATATTAAAACTTTATAAAATTAATACTTAAAAAAATCGAATTTAATAAAAAGTTCAATTTTGTATGTAAAGTTTTAATATAAATATTTTGTTAAAAGCTTGTTACTTTTGATAAATTATTAAATAAAAGTTTTTGAAAATGAAATTAATATTATTAATAATAAGTTTAGAAGTTAAATAAATTTTCTAAATCTATTTAACCTTGTAATTTGTTAATTTATTGATTATTTTGTTTTTTTGTAATTTTAATATATTTAGGAATTTATTAGATTTTAATATTATAAATTTGTATAACATTTTAGTAAATAAAAAAAGTTAATTAAAAGAAATTTGATATAATATTTTTTGAATATTAAATTATTAAAGTATTATTAATATAAAACTATAAACATTAAATTTAAACATTATTAAATATTTTTATAATATATTAAAACAAAGTATATTTAAGATTTTAAAAAGTATAATATTAAATATAATTCTTTATATTAAAAACATTTTTTGATTATTAATATAAAAATCCTTTTTAATAATATTATATATTAATTTATTTTGATGTTAATAGTAGTACTAGTATTGCAATTTGTTTTTAATTGTTTAAAAGGTTTTATTTTTTTTAATATATTATACTTTTATTTTATAAATCAAAAAAAGAATTATATATATTATTATAGCTTTTTTTAAAATAAAAATAGAAGAACTATTAATAATCTAAGTTAAATTACTAATATAGTATATTACAATGTAAGCTTTGATTGTTTTTTTGTAATATAATATTTAAAGATAAATTTTCAATTAAATTAGATTTTTAATTATTTAAATACTAATAATTTTTTGGTTTTATTTGTAATAGTAATTGATATAATAATTAAATTTTTATTAATAATATAACTAAAAGTATATCTACTTTTTTTTCTAATTAAATAAATTATTTCTAGTTTTTTAAAAGTAAAAGTTATTTTGTTTTTAAATCTTTAATATAAAATATTTTTAATTTTTATAGATAAAAATTTAATATTGGAATTAAAAGTAAAGAATATTTAATAAAAATATAAATTATTAATATATTTGAAATGTAATATAATATTTTAAGTTATAAGTTTTGTTAAATATAGTATATATAATATAAGAAATAATAATAAATTTTGTAGAGTTTTATATATTATTTTGTAATTAAAAATTGTTAAATTTTTTAATTAAATTTATATTTGTTTTTTAATAAAGAAAAGATTAATAAATTTAAAAAAAGCTAAAAAAATTAGTTTTATTATATTATTCTTTTTAGTAAATATTTTTTAAAGGATATAGTGAATACTTTTTGGATATTAGTATTTATTATAATTATAATAACTTCGAAATTTTAAATTAAAATAGCTTTTATATTATATATAAAACTAATTATTAAATTTATAACCAATTATTTAAAAAAAACTTTATTATATTGAAAACTAAATATATTGTTAATAAAAGTTATTCAAATTAATTTGTAAATTTTTTTTAAGTTTTTAAAGATATAGAAAAGCAATATAATAAGTTTTTAAAAATAAATAAATAATTTTTTTTTTAAATATTATAGCAATTTTAATTAACTTTTAAATTTATAAAAAGAAATTTAATATTAAATAATAAGTATATATATTTTATAGAATATATTTAATAGAATTTTAATATATTTTGAAAAATCTAATTATAATTAAATTAATATTTAAAAAGATATTAAAATTATTTATAATATTTTGTTTTACTTTTTTTAACAAAACAAGAAGGTTTTATATAAAAATGTTAAAGTTTTATTAATATTTAAAAAAGTTTTAAATTAGATTATTTGTAATTTTAAATTTATTTAATAGTAAATGAGTTTTATATATTTAGCAAAATTGCAGAATTTTTAATATCCAAAGTTATAATAATTTAAAACAAGTTTTTTTTTAATAAATTTAATTATATTATTATAACAAAATAATTTGAAAAAATTAATAAATTTTAAGAAGAAAATATTTTATAAACTTTTTTTAATTAAAAAATTAATATTATAATAGAATATTTTATAGTTTATAAACTTTAAAATATTTTAAATAATTGTTTTTTTTAATTAGTTTTTTAAAAATTAAAATAATAATATTATTATAATTCTGAAAATGAATTGGAATATTAAAAACAATATAATTATATTAGATTTTAAGTTTTTTCAAACTTAAAATATTAAATATATATAGAATTATTTTGATATTAATTTATATTAATAGCTTATTGTAAATCTAAAAAGATAGATAATTATTTAGTTAGTAATAATAAATAAAATAAAAGAAATAAAGATCAATATAAATCTATTAATTTATTAAATCAAGTTTTGATAAAAAACAAGAAAATCTGTTTATTATAAAAATGTTTATAGTTTTTATTTTGTAAAGAACTTAATATTAATTAATATTTTAATTTTATTAATATTAAAGTAAATTAAAATATAATTTGTAAATAAAATTGTATTATTTGTTTTTGTAATAGAAAAAGATTCTAAGTTATTTTTCAAATCAATTTTCAAAATATTTTTTAAACCATTTTTTTAAATATATTTATAAACAAAATATTAGATTTCGATTTAATAGATTTAAAAAAAGAATAATTATATAAATAAAATAAAATAAAAACAGTTTTATTCAATTCAAAATAATTAAAAATTATTAAAAAGTTTATTACTTTTTATAATAATTTATAAATAATTTTTTAATCTATATTGTTTTATAAAAAGCAATAAACAAAACCAAACTAATTGTAAAAGTAAATAGAATTTCTTTTTTTTCTTATATTTAATAACTTTAATAGTTTTATTAATTGCAATAATAATATTGTTTATTATTTTGTTATTTTTTATATTAATATAAAAAAGAAGTAGATTATTTATTTTGTTTGTTTAATATTTTTTAATAATCTTTTTAATTGTAATAAAAAAACTAAAACTATTATTAGAGTATATAAATTTAGGGTTCTATAATCGAAATAGTTTAGCAAAAGTAGCGATTTGTTTAGTTATTATTATTGTTATAAAAGTAATTGTATTAATAAATAATATTAATTGAAAAATTATTAAAGTTATAGTTATTTTAATTAATTAAAGTTAGAAATATTAAAAGATATTTTTAATTTATAATGTTGTATAGAGTTGTAAAATTGTATTATTAATATAAAACTATAAATATTAAGTTTAAATATTGTTAAGCATTTTTATAATATATTAAAACTTTTTTTAAACGTTTATAATTTTTGTATTAAAAATATATAAAGTATTATTAATAATTTTTTAAATTTAAATTTATTTATTTTTTATTTTAATAAATAATATAATTATAGTTTATAAATTTGATATTGTTTTTATATTATTCAAATTTGTTTGAAAGAATATTGATTTTATTTAAAAATAAAAAAGTTTATTAGTATTTAAATATAATAAATGCTATTTCTTTGTTTATTTTTTTAATAAAGTTTGTTTTGTAATTTATTATAAAATATAAAAAGTATAATATAAATTTTAGTATATTAAAGAATATTTAAATTAAATATTATATTTTAATTTTAGTAATTTATAAAGTTTTTGCTTTTTGCTTTTTAATAATAAGCAAAAAAGTAATTTAATAGATCAAAAGGTAAACAAAGTTTATTGTTTAAATTTATAAAATAAAATATACTAGTAGCTTAGCTTTTTTAAGTATAACTTTTTTGGAAAGTATATTTAAATCTTTAAAAAGTATAGTGTTAAATATAATTTTTTATATTAAAAGCACTTTTTTAATTATTGATATAAAAGTTTTTTTTATTAATATTATATATTAGTTTATTTTAGTATTAATAATAGTTTTGCGATTTGTTTTTAATAATCTAAAATTTTTTGTTTTTTTAGTATATTACATTTTTATATTATAAATTAAAAAGAAAACTATATATATTATTATAATTTTTTTTAAAGTAAAGATAAAAAGAGTATTAATAGTTTAAACTAAACTTTTAATATACTATATTATAATATAAGCTTTAGTTGCTTTTTTTGCAATATAACATTTAAAAATAAGTTTTCAATTAAATTAAATTTTGAATTATTTAAATATTAGTTATTTTTTGGTTTTATTTATGATAATAATTAATATAATAGTTAAGTTTTTACTAATAATATAAATAAAAGTATATTTGTTTTTCTTTTTAATTAAATAAATTATTTTTAATTTTTTAATGCAAAATGTTTTTGATTTTTATAAATAAGGATTTAATATTATAGTTTCTAGAGAATATTTTTTATAGATATAAATTATTAATATATTTGAAATACAAAATAATATTTTAAATTATAAATTTGGTTAAATATAATATATAAAATATAAAAGATAACAATAAATTTTATAGAATTTTATATACTATTTTGTAATTAAAAGTTATTAAATTTTTTAATTAAACTTTTATTTGTTTTTTTATAAAAAAAGAATTAATAAGTTTAAAAAAAACTAAAAATTAATTTTATTATATTATTCTTTTTAATAAGTACTTACTAGCGCAATTGAAAAGATTTAAAACAATATTAAAACCTTCTCAAACTTATCTTCAAATCATTTCTAAATATATTATAGCTTAAGATTATCTTTAGACTATTGTAAAATAGTTTTAATATATTTCAATATATTTCAAAATAGATTAAGATAAATTTAAAATATTTTAAGATTGTTTATAATATCAAGATTATTTCAAGATCCTTTTAAAATAATATCAAAACTAGTTCAAAATTATATTAAAACTATTTTAAAATTTTATTAAAACTATATTAAATTCTTTATTTATTTTATATACTATTAAATAATTAGTAAAATATTATTAGTAATTTTAATAGTAATATTTATTATTTATTACAATATAATAATAGCTAATAAAATTAAATTCAATAAATTGATATTATACAAAAAGTAAAAGTATATATAGTTGTTGCATAATAATTGTAAATGATTTAAAACTATTACTTTCTTTTTTGCTCTTTATTTTCGTTTTCCTTCTTTATCCTTCGTCCTTTATTCTTCGTCCTTCATTCTTCAACCTTTGTTTTCATTTTCGTCCTCTGCTTTTCATCTCCGCTCCCGCTTTTTGTCCTTTGTCCTTCATCCTCACCTTCGTCCTCCGCCCTTTACCTCTGCCTCTACCCTTCGTTCTTATCTTCGTTTTTACCTTCGTCCTCACCTTTATCCTTACCTTTATCCTCACCTTCATTCTCACTTTTGTTCTTATTTTTGTTCTTTATTTTCTGCCCCTTTCTCCCCTCCTTCTTTCTTCGTTCCCCCCTCCCTCTTTCCTTCTTCCTTCTTTCTCCTCCTCCTTCCTTTTTCTTTCCTTCTTTTTTTTTTACTTTCTTTTCTATTCTTTACTTTTTGTTATACATATTATTTTTATTACTATAATCTTTTATACTAATATTTACTTAATATACAATATTAATCTTTATCTAAATTAACTTTATTTTAAATAACTAATTAATTATATATTTATAAATATTAAAATATAAATAAATATATTAATAGCAAAACAAACAAATTTATTAATCAATCAACTACTATATTAAAAAACCTTTTCTTTATATAATATTATATATTAATAATAATATAATTATATATTAATTAAAAAAACTTTTATTATTAATATTATTAAAATCCTTATTAGGATTAATTATTATATATAATTTTTGTTAATTTGGAAATAGTATTTTTTAAAATAAAAAATTTTTTATAGATAAATTATAAAATCTTTTTTTTTATATAAGTTATTATATATTAACAAAAAATAGTTTTAAGTATATTTAAATAGTTTTTATTATTTATAAAATTCAAAAAGTTATATTAATTTAATTATTATTAGAATTTTGATTATTATATTTACTTTAAATTAGTTTAATTTATACAAAAACTAAAAAAAAAAGAAAATAATATATTTAAAAAACTTTTTTTTTAAAAGCAATATATTATTCTATTTAATAATTTAATTAAATAATTAAAATAATATTAGCAATTAATATTTTTTATAATTATTTAATAAAGCTTTTACAATTATTTAAAAACTAATATATTATTATAATTCCTTTATACTTTTTTTTATTTATTCATTTATAAACAACTTTGCTACTTTTGTAATTGTAAACTTCCAATTTTTATAATCTTTTAATATTTTTGTACAAGCTGTTTTAAATATATAATTAGAAATTAACAATTTAGAAAAAATATATTATATTAGTTTAAAATCTTTTTGTTTATTAAATCCTATTATATATTGTTATTTATTATAATATTTTAATTCTTCTATAACAATAATTTCTATTTTGATATATTTAATAAAAACTTTTCCTTGAATTTTTTATTTTTGATTATTTATTGTTTTTAGGATTTTTATAGATTTTGTATATTTAGGTTTTGGTTAATCTTTTTTATTTATTTCAATATTATTATTATTATTATTATTATTATTATTATTATTATTATTATCGTTCTCAATATTTCTTTGATTAACCTTATATTCAGCTTTTTTTGGTTTTGTAGCTTTTTATATAGCTTTTTATAAACTTTTTTATATTTCTTAATAAGCTTTCTATTAAACTTTTTATAATACTTTTTATATAGCTTTTGATTTAACTTTAATAAAGCTTTTTTTTTTGCTTTATAATTAAATATTAAATTTATAAAATTTATTAATTCTTGATTTGTTTATATTCAACTATATAAAGCTATATCAATATCTATTATATTAAATAGAAATATTTATATTATCTATTTAGATCTTTTAGTAGATAATAAATTAGCTTTGTAAGAATTATTATTATTATTATTATTATTATTATCAAATATATTACCATTAACTTAAATATCCTTTTTATATTTAAAATATCCATTAATTCTACTATACAATAGATTTATACTATTACTTGCTTTTGAATAAAAAATAGTATTAATTGTTGAATTAAACTTTAATTGTAGTTTTTTGTATAATTTAATTATAAGTTTTAATATTTAGGACGATATAGTAGTAAAGCTAGTTTGAGAGTTTTGGGTATTAATTTGTACATTATATAAATCAGCAAAGCTAGAAAAGTTTTCTATAGCTATAGTAATAGAAAAAGCATAGTAATAGAATAGAATTCCAAAATACTTGCTCAAAATGATATATACTATAGTAAGTAAAAAACGAAAGAGTATCAGATAAAACATAGATATAAAGTCGTTGAATATTAATACATTTACCAATATATTTGGTAATATTAATTGTACACTATACAAAGCATTTAAAACTAAAGAATATATATCTTTTCAATTATTATTAAATTTTAATAATAAGCTTTAAACTTTAACAGAATCTGTTAAACAGTTTTTTTACTATTTCGATTAATCACTATTTTTAAAATTTTAATTATTTATAATTTAACTATTTATAAGAATAAATATAATATTTATTAATTTTAATAATATTTTTAAAAAAAAGCTATTAAATTAAACTAATATATTTAAATTTATTAATTAAATAATTATATTAAAAAATATAAAAAATTTTTTTAACTTTTTCAATTTGAATATATCTTTTGAATAATATTTGAATATATAAGTTATATTAAAATACTTTAATAACAAATTTGTATTAAAGAAATTAATTTAAAATGTTTTTTAGAATATTATAATTGATATTAATAATTTTAATATAAAAAATCAATTTTGCAATATAAAGATTAAAGTATTAGTAATTAAAAAAGTTTTAACAAACTTTAATATATTATTAAAATCCTTTATTAATAATATAATTAAATTGGAAATATTATTAAATAATATTAATTACTAATTATAAAATTATATTGCTAATTGTAAATTTTTCTATTTTGATATAAAACATTTTTGATTTCTATTTAATAAATTTACATTTCAATTCAAACTTTAACAAATAATAAAAATACAATAAATTATTTAGATTCTTTAAAATCTTTTAATAAAAGTTTATTTATTAATAAATATTATAAATTTTGAAAAGATTATAAAGATTATAAATTTTTGGATTTAAATAAATTGTTATATATATTAGTTTTATATAGATAATTAATTATTATAAAACAAAATATAATAAAAAAAAATAATTAAAAATTATAAATAATTAACAAAAGAATATATTTATATTAAAATTTAATATAAAAATTAATTAATCAAATAATTAAATATTTGTTTATAATTATAAATATAAATAGATATAAATTATAATATAAAATACTTTAATAATAAAAAAGATAATTTATATATTATATTAAATGTTTTTATTTGTTTATTTTTAATATAATTTAAAATATTTATTATTTTTTTAAAGTTAATTGAATAATAAATAAATAAAATTAACAAAATCTTTAAAAACTTTGTTATATATATATATTATAAAAATAAAAAATAAAGCAAATCTAATTATTATCAAAAAATTATTAAAAAACTTATTAAATATTATAAAATTTTCAATAATATAGAAAAAAACTTATATATTATAGTTATTATTTTTATAATAATATTATAAATATATTATAATCTATTTATTCTAAAATTATATTATATAGTTAAATTAAATATAATAATATTTCAAACAAAAGTACTTCTAATAATTAATAACTTAAATTAATTATACAATATCAAAAAGCTATTCGAATATATAATTATCAATAAAGTTTATATTATAAAAAACAATAATATTATATTATATAAAACAATTATCTAACTTAAACCTAAATTTTTATTAATAACAATTGTAACAATTTTATTCAATAAAATAAAAGATTTCCAAGGATATATAAAATTTGTTAAAACCAACAATAACTTATAAACATCAAAGAATCTCATTAAATAAAAAATTAAAAAAAATATAAACCTATTTAACCTTTCTAATACATATTCAACAACAATATTAAAATTCATTATAAAAATTATAATACAATAAATTACTAAAAATACAAAAAATAATACAATAGCAGATTTATACTTTACTAAAATTTAAAAAGAAATCATAATTCATAAAATCTATACTTTATTAAATCCCAAATTCTTTAATAAAAAAATTATAGAAAATATTGCTACATTTTATACTTGTAAAATAATATACTAGTTTAATAAAAACAAACAAAAACTATACAAAGTTTTTTTAATAAAAATAAACAAAAAACTTGTTATTATTTTACTATATAAAAATATTATTTGAAATAGAAAATATAATTGGAAATTTATTCTTTTGTTATTATAATTAGATTTTTATTATATTAAAGATCTATTTAAAATAGAAAATATTATACTTTGAAAAAGTTTAACTTAATTGATATTTACTTTAATTAAAAAACTTTATAAAACTTTTAATTATAGAACTACAACTTTTGAATTATCTAAAAAAAATAATATTATTAGCTAAATAATTATAGTTTGTTGTAATAGTTTAAAATTAAAAGTTTTATTAAAAATAATAATAGAGTTAGTTGTTTTATTTAACAAAAAAGTTATAATATAATATATATTATTAATTATTTAGCTTTTTTTATATATTGTTTTAAATACTTTAAGTATTAAAATAGCATATTTTACTTCCAAGTTAGATTTGAATATATAAATCAAATTAGTTTATTAATTTATAATAATTAATAAAATAATAATGTTTCTTTTCTTATTTATTATTAAATTGATTAATTACAATCTTTAAATATATTATAATTATTATATTATATTCGATACTTTTTCAAATAAAAAAAGTAACAATTAAACTATTAATTGAATTTGTTATATTAATTAAACTTATACAATTAAATACTTCGAATTCTTTATTATAAATTCTTTTCAAAATAAACAAATTCAATTTAATATTTTAAAAATATTACTTAAAACAATAGTAAAATTATTATTTAATATTTATTATAACCTAAATAGCAATTTAGATAATAACAAATCCAAAATTCTATATACTATTAACAAATAATATTTTTATAATAAAAAGCTTTTAACTAAAACTAATCTTTGTTTAGAAAATTTGAATTTAAAATTACTATTAATTTTAAAATTGGTTTTGGCTATTTTGTATAGCTTATAAAGTAAAAACCTTCTTATAAAAAATGATATCTATAATATTAAAAATATCAACAAAACTATATTAAATAATTTGGATAAATCAGTTTAACTATTTATTAAATTAAACTATTCTATATTAATATTTGCATTAAAGTTATATTTATTGCGTTTTTAGCTTTTATATTCTTAAGCTTAATACCTTTACTGTTATTACAATTTTGCTTATTCTTTTATAACTCTTTAAACACTTTATTATTATTATAATTTTTCTTTTTCTTTTATAGCTTTTAAAGCATTTTATTATCCTTATAATTTTTCTTTTTCTTTTATAACTCTTAAAGCATTTACTATTCTTATAATTCAGGGTTTTCTTTTATAGTTTTTAAAATATTTTATATTTATTAAAACCTATTTCTTTTGTAAATAAATTAAATAATTAAAAATATTAAAAATATATTAAATAAATTATTGTAATTATAATTTTATAAATATTATTTAATATTAATAATATTTATACCTTCCTATAACTATTATTTTAATTATACAAAATATTATTATATATAATTACAAATAACAAAATTACAATAATATTACAATATAAAATTATTAATCACTTATTAATATAATAAACTACAATTGCAATTATACTATTCGTTAACATTACTACAAATTCCTTACTATTATTATTACTATTATTATTGCTATTATTAACTTTATTAACTTTACCTTTATTACTAATTTTAATTTTGTATAAAGTATTAATATTAGATTCCGAATTATTATTAAATATTAATTATAATAATAATATTAATATATATATAAAAACAAAAATAAAAATAGAATCAGATTTATTCAATTAAAAATTTTTAAACAATAAAAATTTTAATATTAATAAATTTGTAAAACTATTTAAAAATATTAATATATTATAAATTATTATATTAATATAAATTTATATTTACAAAATATAATAAATATAATAAATAATATAATAATAATATTTAATAATATTTATAGTTTTAATTTATTATTAAAAATTAATGAAAATAATAAATCAAAATCGGAATATAAAAATAAAAGTAATAAATTATATATAATAATTAATATATTAATAAAAAAAGTAAGTATATTTTTATTAAGTTTAATTTTATCAAATAATATAAATACAAAATTGATATTTAATTTTATTAGTAGTAAAAAATTATTGCTTTTCCATTTAGTTTTTGATTTATAATATAAATGTGTATTAATATTTTGAAAAGATTATAAACAATTGCAAAAAGTTTAAATAATAAATTAGAAAATAAATTAAATTGTTAATAATTATAATAATAAAAATGGAAATATAAAGTTTACTTTATTATTTTATTTAGATATATTTAAATAAGTTGTATATAGAAAACTTTTAATATTATAACTAATAAAAAAATTTATTATAATAATATTTAAAAAGTAAACAAATTTGTTAAATAATAAAAAAAATATAAAAAAAAGCAGATTGTATTTGTATTGTATATAAAATATAATATTATTAATATAATCTAGTGGATTTTATATTTAGGATATTAAATATATTAGAATTGAAATGTAAAATGTATTTTAGTATAATATATTATATTAATTATTTAAAAAAATTCTAAAAATTAAAAATATAAGGGTTATTAGTTATATTAATATTTGGCGATTTTGTATACAATATTGAAAGTAATATTATATTGCCAAAGAATATTGTTACATTTATTTAACTAGTATTAAATTAAACCAAAAAACAAGTTATATTTATTAATTAAAAATATAAAAACAAATGTTTATAAAAAATAATAAAAAACAATATTTTGATAATACTACAATTAATTATAATAATAAAAGATTTTGAAATAAATATTAAAAATTTAAAAATTATATATAAAAAGTTTTTATTTATAATTAAAATATTAAAAGTTAATTTAAATATAATTTAATATCAAATAGATATTTATATTCAATAAAATTATAATTTAGAATTAAGAAAAGAAGAAAACCTTGAAAATCCAAATGAATAATATTTTGTTAAATAAATAATCGATATACAAATTGGAAAAATAAAATTATTATGCTTTATAGCTTTTATTAAAAAAGATTTTAAAATAAAAAAGTATGGTAAAATAAATATTAAAGAATTAGTAAACAATAATATACAAAAAACATTAATATTATTATTTATACTATTTATAAATAACTTTAATATATATAAAAATATATATTGCATTTTAAAAACTTTTTATATTATTTTAATATATTTCAATTATAAAGAAAAAAGAAAACCAAGCAATTTGTTTATATTAATATTAAAACTTTATAATATTAATATAAATGATATAATTAATAATTTAAAAACAAATATAAAAGTTTTAATAAAAAAAGTTATATTGAAAATTAAAAAGTATAATATATTTGTAAAAGCTTATTTAATAATATTAACTATTAATATACTACAAATTGCTAATAATTTAGAATTTATAAAATATAATATTTTTTAAAATTACTAAATATATTTTATTATAAAAAATATTCAATATAATTTAAATTATAATATTATAGAAAATAATCAATACTATTATAATACTAAATATATTTGAAAAACAAAGCAAAATATTTAAACAAATAATAATTATAATAAATATTTTCAGGAATTTAGAATACAAAAAAAAGTTTTTTATTATAACAAAATTAATACTATATTTAGATTTAATTTTGAATTATAATTATAATATATTTTATTTAAAATAATATAAAATTAGTAAAATATTAATAGGCTTTTTATACAACTATATATCAACTCTACATAACATTTCGAATCAGAGGTATCTTATAATATTTCTAGCTTAAATTAATCAGAATAATTCCAACAATCTTTTTTCAATTAATCTCATCTATCAACGTAATTACTTTTACAGCAATAACAATAATTAAATAAATTATTACCCCCGCCAAACTACTTTAATTGTAGAACCCTAGGTTTACATATTCAAACAATAGTTTTAGTTCTTTTATTATAATCAAAAAAACTAAGAAATATTAAATAAATAAAATAAACAATTTATTCTTTTTTTTATATTAATATAAAAAGTAGCAAAACAATAAATAGTATTATTATTACTATTAATAAAGTTATTAAAACTGCTGAATACAAAGAAAATAAAAAAAAAGAAATTTTGTTTGTTTTTACGATTAATTTAGATTAATTTATAACTTTTTATAAAAATAATATAGATCAAAGTATTATATATAGATTGTTATAGAAAATAATTAACTTTCTAATAATCTCTAATTATTCTAAATTGAAGGAAATAGCATTCATTTTGTTTTATTTATATAACTATTTTTTTTTTAAATTTATTAAACCAAAATCTGCCATCTTATTTATAGATATATTAAAAACCACTTTGAAGATTAATTTAAAAAATAATCTAAAAACTTTATTTATTACAAAAAATAAAAGTATAATATTATTTATAAACTATATCTTAGTTTACTTTAATATTAGTAAAACCAGAATATTAATTGATATTAAACCTTTTGTTTGATGTAAGTTTTAAATATTATTACAGTAAATAGACTTTTTTGCTTTTTGTTAAAATCTAATTTAACAAATTAATAAACTTATATTAGCTTTTATCTCCTTTATTTTATTTATTATTATTGATTAAACTATTACTTTTACTAATATTTAGATTTAAGATAAACTATTAATATAAATTAATACTGAAATAATTTTACATATATTTAATACTTTTAGTTTAAAGAAACCCAAAGTTTAGTTTAATTACACTATTTTTAATATTTCAATTAGCTTTCAGAATTATAATAATATTATTATTTTAACCTTTGAAGATTTAGTTAGAGAAGAGATTATTATTTAAATTATTTTGAAACTTATAAGCTATAAAATGTTGTATTATAGTATTGATTCTCTAATTGGAAAAGGTATATAAATTATTTTCTTTTTAAAGTTTATTACTTTTTTTAAATTATTTTATTATAACAATATAGTTAAATTTATCAAAAAGAAATTTGCATTAAATTAATACAACTTTAAATACTAAGAATTTTGCAATTTTACTTAATGTATAAAACCTTTCTATTGTGTACACTACAGTATTAAAACTGATTAATATAAAGAACTCTTTAAAATCAATTGTATTTAGAATTTTAAATATATAAACTACTATAACTTTTTCAAATTCAATTATCAATAATGTTTTATAATTTTAATTTATAAGGATAATAAAAAAGTTAAACTTATTTGTAAAAAACTAGATATTATTCAAAAGTATAACAACAGCTTATATAAAACCACTTATATTTTAAAAATGCCTACAAATGAATAGTTTCAAAGCTTAATTATAAACTAGAATATTAATATTATTTCTAAAAAATATAAATATAAACAAATTATTATAGTATATAAAAATATTAAAAATATTTTAAAAATTAAAAATATTACTAAAGCTTTTAAGGTTACCCCTAAAAACTGGCTACATAAGCCAATCTTACCCAAAACCTTTAAAAACAGAATTTTTATAACAAACTCTATAAACCACCCCAATATTATAATATCGAATAGCACTAACAAGCTTATTATAACCCCTAACAAATCCTTTTTATATTAATACAATATAAAAAATATAATAATACTTATTGCAACTAATAAACCCAATTATAAAATATATAAATTAATTGGATTAATATTAGTAAAAAACTTTTTATTTATTTAATAATTTTTGTTATTTTATATTTATAGAAAATTAATATAATTTATATTTAAGAATTATAAATTATAACTAATATTCAAATTTAGAATTATTTAGAATATAACTATTTCATTTTAATTGATTTTTAAGACTTTGAAAACTTTAAAAGCCCCTTTAAACTTAGAATAATAATATATATTTATAAAAGTATAGGCCTCTATATTTAATAACATTGTCCAATTAATAGTAAAGATTTCCTATAAATTAATATAAATAATATAATTATATTTAATATTTATTAATAGTTTATTATTAACAAAATTATAGATTACATTTTAACTTTATTTTTTTTATTGTATTATTTAATAAATAAGGATTTTAATATTTAATATAATTTATTTAAATTTAGTATATAATCTGTATATAAAAATACAGATTTTGTTTACTAATCTATAAATAGTAAAATAAACTTTATTAAAATATCTAATAAATCTATTTATAAAGCTAAATATATTCTGAATTTAATTTTCTTTAATATCTTTTTTGTATATATTAATATATACAAAAATATATACTCAGAATCCAATTATAAAATATAAATTATTTTTATTTTAAGTAAAAGCAAAATAACTTTAAATTAATATTATTTCAAAATCTTTAAAATTAAACTAAACAAATTCTTAAACTTTGTATATATAAATATAGAATAACTAAAGAATTCTTTAATTTTAAATATAAAAAGTAATATAAAAAAGTATATATATAACTTTATAGTTATAATTAGCTTAGCAATACAAATTATTAATAAATTTAATAAAGAATAGAATTATTTTATTCTTTAATAAATATTAATTTATTAGGAAATTTATAAGGAATATCTTCAAATTTGTAAAACTTAGAATAAAGCTTTAAAAACTTTTATTGAAATTAAAGATTTTTAGAATACTATTTGTATTACTAAATAAGATTATTAGAAAAGTATTATTAATAATATAAAAGATAATAAAAAGCTTTATAGGATTATTAATTAATATAAATTAAACTTTAACTTTAAATTGCTATTTTTAAAAATTAATAGTATTTTTATTAAAGATATTATAAAAAAAACAAAAACATTGTGTTTAGAAATATTAAATAAATTTAGTATTGCAAATAATTTGGTTTAAAACCTTTTTAAGCATTAGTAAAGCTTTAATACTTTTATATAAAAATTTTTTATTTCTTTAAAAAAAGTAAAACAAAATACTATAAATGTTTTTAATACTTTTTTAAATATTAATCAAATTATAATTAAATTTTTTAAAGTATATTAAAATTTTATTAAATATATTCTATAAAGTATATATTTTTATTGTTTAACTTTTAACTTCTTCTTACAAGTTTAAAAACTAATTAAAATTATTATAATATTTAAAATAAAGAAAAAAAACAAATCCTTAATCTATTCCTAAAGATTTATTATACTACTTTTTTATATTTCCAAAAACCTAAAAAGAATAATAATCTATAAATTAGCCTAGATAGTTTTTACTAATAATATATTTAGCCCCTAATATAATAAAGCTTTTCCTAAACAATTAGCTATAAATCTAATAGCTAATTTTATATATAATATAGAAACCATTTTAACTCAAAACCTTAAAATTATTATAATTATAATAAATATTTAAAAAGTATTTGATATACTTTTTAAAAAACATTTACTAAAAAGAATAATATAGTAAAGTTGGCTTTTAGCTTTTTTTAAACTAATTAATTTTTTCTTTATTAAAAAACAAATATAAGTTTAATTAAAGAATTCAATAATTTTTAGTTACAAGGTAATATATAAAACCTTGCAAAACTTATTATTATTTTTTATATTTTATATATTATATTTAGTAGAGTTTATAATCTAAAATATTACATTGCGTTTTAAATATATCAACAATTTATACTTTTATAAAATATTTTTTACTTTTAATTATAACATCAAATCCTTATTTACTAAAATCAAAAATATTCTATATTAAAAGTTTAAAAACAAAATAGCTTTTGCTTCTAAAAAACTGGAAATAATCTATTTAACTAAAAGAAAAAGCGAATACGCCCCTGTTTGTATTATCAATGAAAATTTAACTATTATACTAATTACTATTATAAATAAAACTAGAAAGCAACTAGCATTTAAATAGTTAAGGGTTTGGTTTAACCGAAAACTTATTTTTAAACACTACATTATGGAAAAAGCTGTTAAGATTTACATTGTAATATACTATATTAAAAGCCTAACTTAGATTATTAATAGATTCCTTACTTTTGCTTTAAGAAAAGCTATAATAATCTATATAGTATTTTTTTTGATTTATAAGATAAAAGTATAATATATTAAAAGAACAAAACTCTTTAAACTTTTACAAATAAAATACGAAATTATTATTAATATTAGAGTAAGCTGGTATATAGTATTAATAAAAAAGATTTTTATATTAACTATTAAAAAAGTATTCCTAATATAAAAAACTATATTTAATATTATATTTTTTAAAAACTTGGGTATACTTTTTAATAAAGTTATACTAAAAAAAGCTAAATTATGTTTTGCTATAAAGATTTAAATAGTAAACTCTACTTACCCCCTAATCCAGCGAATTACTTCCCCACTTATTATTAGAAGGTAAAGGGCAGAAACCCTATAGATTATTAAAACTAAGATATAATATTTAACTTAAATTTTCCCTAAAATACTAAGGTTTATATTATGTCCCTTATATTTTATAATAAATTGTAAAATAGACCCTACTAAAAAAGTGGATAAAAAGATAGTATTTACTATATTTAAATATTGATAAGCTTCCTTACCCTTAAACAAAGTTATTATTTTTTTGGATAAATTTGAATAATATAAGAATAGTATTAAAATTATATATTATAAATATATTATTTATTAAAATGGAAGGCAAATAAACTTTAGTTTAGAGGCTATTAATAGTACATTATATATCTTTAATGTAAAAGTTATAAAAATGTAAAAAAGGCTTTAATATATTATACAAATGCTTGACAACATTTGGATTTAACATTTTTAGTTTTATATTGATAGTATTTTAATTATCTAATGTTTAAGAGGTATTGTATTAGGTTTTTTTTAATAAGTTTTCCTTGTTTGTTAAGATATTATACAAATTTATAATATTAGGGTTTAATAGGCTTTTGGATATATTAAAATTAAGAGAAATAAGGTAGTTGATAGGCTTGTAGATTATAGGGCTAAATAGGTTTAGGATGTTGGTTTAGTTTCCAAATCTATTATTAATAAAATTAACTTTATTTTTAGGGAACTTTGTTTTATAGTTTAATAAAGTTGGTGGTTTATTAGAAATAATAAACTTTTAATAAAATATATATATTAAAACTTTATATACAAAGTTAAGCTTTTAGTAGAATTTGATCTACTTAAAGATCAACTTTACCGAATATTAATATTACGTTTTACTTATAGGGATTTCGCTTAGTATTATAGAAAATTCAAATATACTAAGGTTAATTTGGACTGTTTATATAAGCAATTCAAAACCCTGAAATATCTAATTTATTATCAAAAAATCCAAAAGCTTTTTGAATAATAGTTTAAACGATTTAATACCCCCCTATCTATTATAGCGAAGGGCTATAAATATTTAACAGAATTTATAAGGTTTCTACTAAAATTAATTAGTTTAATAAATATTACAAAATTTTACTCAGAAATCTGCTCAAAATAACTTAATAATATTTTTATTATTTTACTCATTTTTTTTTTTTTTATATTGAACTATTTTAAGGTTTTTCTTTTATCTACAATATTTTACTCAACCTCTTAAATCTTTGAATCTTTTATATATATACCTGACTATTAGCCATTAACGCGAGAATCCTTGTAGTCTTTATAACCTTGAATTCCATTTTAATTAGTAAAAAAGGAATTCTCTATTTAAGTTTACTCCTTTTTCAGATTTATTTTTTAAAACTATAATATTAAACTAATCACATAATCTAAAAGAATTTAAATTAGTTTTAGCTTTAAATAAGCCCTTAGCTAAATACAACACTATACCCTTCAAAAAGTCCCTAGAACTAAGCCCTAAGCCTTTTCCGTCCGTTGTTAATTAATACTACTACTACTACTACTACAACTATATATTAACAAAATTTAAAAGGTTAACTTTTATCAAAACCTTTTAAATATTTGTATTTTTTTTTAATTAGTTTTATATTCAAAATCCTTTGTATTTATTCTTTTGATTGTTATTTAAAACTAGAAAAGCTTTAATATTAATATTTTTTATATTAAAATATTATAATTGTTTAATATAATATAAAACTAATTTTATATAATCGTTATTAATAATTATTTAAAAAGATATATTTATAGAAATCTTAATAAAATGTTTTCAATATATTATTATAGCTTTTTTAGAATTATATACTTGATTGGATAAGCTTATTTTCAATAAAAAAAGTAGAATATTATTATAAGATTTATAAAATACTTATAAAATATTAATTACTATTACTTTTTGTATAAACAATTAAATAACAAACAATTAAAAAATAAATAATAATAAAAACAATCTTTAGTTAAACTTTTTTAGTATAAATAATATAATTAATTAAAAAATAGTAAATGTTAAAAAGAAAAATAAAAGTAATAATTTAAATATAAATAATACTATATTAAATAATAATAAATATAAATTAATAAATAAAAATATAAATATAAATAAAAATATTATATCAAAACAACAAAAAAATTAATTAAATAAATAAAAAAAGCTTTTAAACTTTTTAAATATTTATATAAACTTATATTTATTGGATAATATTTTAAAGTATAAATATATTATAAACTATAATATATTTAATAAAAAATAAAAATATAAGTAAAATAACTTGTTTTCTTTTATACTTTTGTTAATATTTATATAAAAAATAAAAGATTTAAACAAATACTATATCTTCTTTAAACTTTATAGCCTACTTTTTTGCAAAAAATATTATATTACAATTACTTCATTTTAGATTTGCAAAAACATAAACAAATAACTATCCTAAACTTATTAACCCAATAAAAATAATAATAATAATAAATTAAAGATTATTAATAATACTAATTATAAAATAATATTTGTAAGTTTAAAAAAGTATAGCAAAATAAAATAAACAATAGCAAAACAAGTATTTCGAATTCTATTAAAATTATTAAGATTATTAATAATACTATTCAATTATTTATTCAATATTAAACTAATTCAAAGCTTTAATAAAAATAAGTTTTTTTAATATTATTAATATAGATTATAATATTTAAAAGCTTAAATTACTATATTAAAAATATTATTCAATTCAATTAATAAAATAGAATACAATAATATCAACAAATTTTCTTTAAAGAATTTGAAAAACAAATTATATTTAAAATGAATAATTTTTACTATATTCAAAAAAATATATTATATTAAATATACTAATTAATAATAATAAAATTTAATAAAAAACAATACTTTTTTCTTCTAATAAACATTTTTAATAGTATTAATATATACAATCTTTATTTTGTAATATTAATCATTAAAATAAAATATAAAATAATAATTTGTAATTTGCCTATACTTTATTATAATTAGGAATATATAATAAATACTTTTTTGAACAAATTTTGGAATAACAATAATAATAATAATAATAATAATAATAATTTAATTAATAAAAATATATATAATATTAAAAACAAATAAAATAAAAATAAAGGAAATAATATAAATAATATTAAACAAAAGAATATTTTAAATAAAAAAAGTTATAAAGAAAATTACAAAATGAAATTTGGCAATAACAAAATCGAAATTGATAATAATTATAATTTTATTGAAAATAGTAATTAAATAAACAAAAAAGTAAAACATTTAAATAACAAAGGATTTATAAATAAAATAAAATTAAAATTAAATAAAGTAAAGTTTAATATATAGATATTAAAATGATTATAATTAGTATTATAATTATAATAAAATTAAATATAAAATTAGATATAGAATATACAAAAAGAAACAATTCAAAAGTATTTCTTATATATAAATATATATTATTTAAAGTATATATAGTAATAGATTAATATTATTAGTAATATAATGCTAATAAATATTTTTATATTATATAGATAATTATTAGTATTATTAGTATTAGTAGTAATAGTAGTAATGATATTAATATTAGTATTAGTAATATTAAAGTGTAATAATATAGAAGATAAGAAATAGTTTTAGAAAAGTTTTAAAATAATTTTAAAATTATTTGAAAATGTTTTAAGTTATAAGTTATTTCAAAATATTTAAAACAATTAATAAATTATTATAATTAATTTAGTTTAGAAATGATTTTAAAAAAGCTTTTAAAATAGTTTAAATTAAGTTTAAATTAGTTTAAGATATATTTAAATTAATTAAAGATAATATTGATATAAATTCAAAATAGTTTTGAAACTGTTTTAAGATTATTTTAAAAATATAAAACTATCTTGAGATATCTCAAACTTTATTAAATACGCAACAAAGTATTTTTTAAATATTTATTATAATTATTATAATTTTAAGATTTTAAACAAAAATTGTTTTTATATTATATATAAAGCTAGTTATTAAGTTTATAGCTAGTAATCGTTTAAAAAAAGCACTTTTATACTAAAAATTAAATATTGTTTAATATTGTTTTTATATTATATATAAAATTAACTACTAAGTTTATAATTGATTGTTTGGGGAAAGCACTTTTATATTGAATATTAAATATATTATTCATAAAAACTGTTCAGATTAATTTATAAGCTACTATTTTTTCTAGATTTTTAATAATACAAAAAAGCAATATACTAATAGATTTTCAAAAACAAATTAAAAATTTATTTTTTTATTTTATTTTAAATATTATAATAATTTTAATAGCAAATTATTTTTATATTAGTATTATTAAAAGTTGATTTAATTACTTTTATACTATTAAAATTAATAAAATTTTAAATTATTTTACTTTTATATTACTTAGATTTTATATTTCAAAAAGTTAAATTCTAATTTAAAAAAGTAGATTTTATTTTTTTATTATAAAATCTAAATAAACTAAATTATACTTTTTAACTATAAATTCTACTTTTCAATTATAAATTCTATAGTAAACTAAATTCTATTTTCTTCAACTATAGATTCTATTTTTTAATTATAAATTCTATTCTTTTTAATTATAGATTTTACTTTTTTCAATTATAAATTCTACTTTTTAATTATAGATTCTACTTTTCAATTATGGATTTTATCATAAACTAAATTCTACTTCCCTCAATTATAGATTTTACTCTCTTTAACTATAAATTCTACTCCTTTCAACTATAGATTTTACTTTTCAACTATAAATTTTATTTTTTAATTATAAATTCTATGATAGGTTGGATTCTACTTTTTTCAATTATAGATTTTACTTTTCAATTATAAATTCTATAGTAAATTAGATTTTACTTCCTTTAACAACTCCATACAACATTTCGAATCAGAAATATCTTTTAATATTTCTGGCTTAAATTGATTAAGATAACTTTAACAACTTTTTGATTGATTTTGTTTATCAATATAATTGCTTTTGGAGTAATAGCAATAACTGGGTAAATTGTTATTTTTGTTAAACTATTTTGGTTGTAGAATTTTAGGTTTATATATTTAAACAACAGTTTTGGCTTTTTTATTATAATTAAAAAAACTAAAAAATATTAAACAAATAGAATAAATTTTTTTTTTATATTATTATAAAAAGTAGTAAGATAATAAACAATATTGTTGTTATTATTAATAAAGTTATTAAAGTTGTTGAATATAAAAAAATAAAAGAAAAAAGATTTTATTTATTTTTGCGATTAGTTTAAATTACTAGTAGTTTGTAGTTTTTTACAAAAATAATATAAATCAAAGTGTTGTTTATAAACTATTATAAAAAGTAGTTAACTTTTTAATAATTTTTAATTATTCTAAATCAAAAGAAACTACTTACTAACGCAATTAAAAAGGTTTAAAACAATATTAAAACCTTTTTAAACCTATCTTCAAATTATCTTTAGATATATTATCACCTAAGATTATCTTTAAATTATTATAAAATAATTTTAATATATTTTAATACGTTTTAATAAATTTTAAAATATATTTAAAATATCTCGAAATAATTTATTATATTGAGTTTATTTCAAGATTATCTTAAAATACTATTAAAACTGATTCAAGATTCTTTTAAGATATTGTTAAAACTGATTTAAGATTCTATCAAAACTATATCAAAATCTCTATTTATTTTATATATTATTAGGTAACTAAGATCCTAGTTTTAATAGTAATATTTATTATTTATTACAATACAATAGTAGCTAGGTTTACTAAATTGATATTCTACGAAAAGTAAAAGTATAATTGTTGTATAATAGTTGTAGATGATCTGAGGCTATTACTCCCTTTTTTGCCCTTCATCTTCATCTTCGCCTTTTGTTCTTCGTTCTTCATCCTTCGTCCTCCCCCTTCGTCCTCACCTTCATCGTTATCTTCGTTCTCACTTTTGTCCTCACCTTTGTCCTCACTTTCGTCCTTCACCTTCATTCTCCATCTTCATCCTTCGCTTTCTACCCTCCACCCTCCGCTTTTTGTTTTTACCTTTGTTTTTCATTTCCACCTTCATTTTTCATTCCCTTCTCCACCCTTATCCTCTACTTTTAGTTTTGAATATCACCTTTATTAACAAAATCTTTTATACTAATATTCATTCAATATACAATATTAATCTTCATCTGGATTAACCTTACTTTAAATAACTAGTAAATTATATATCTATGAATATCAAAATATAAATACTAATACACTAATAACAAAACAATAAAGGATTTAATAAACAAACAATCAACTAATCAATTAACTAACTAACTAACTAATTACCCATTAATTAATCAATTAATTATCCACTAATCACCCATTATATCATAATACCTTTTATATATACATTAATTAAAAAAGCTTTTATTATTAACATTATTAAAGTTTTTATTAAAATCAATTATTACACATAATTTTTGCTAGTTTAGAAATAATATTTCTTAAAATGAAAAATCCTCTATAAATAAATCATAAAATCTTTCTTTCTTATACAAACCATTATACATTAATAAAAGATAATTCTAAATATATTTAGAAAGTTTTTGCTATCTATAAAATTCAAAGAATTAGGTTAATCTAATTGTTATTAGAATTTTGATTATTACATTTATTTTAGATTAGTTTAATTTATATAAAAACTAGAAAAGAAAGAAAATAATATACTTAAAAAACTTTTTTCCTAAAAGCAATATATTATCCTATTTAATAGCTTAATTAAATAATTAAAACAATATTAATAATTAATACTTTTTATAATCATTTAATAAAATCTTTATAATTGCCTGAAAATTAATACATTATTATAATTCTTTTATACTTTTTTTTATTCACTTATATATAAATAATTTTATCGCTTTCGTAATTATAAACTTTTAATTTTTATAATCTCTTAATATTTTCGTACAAATTACTTTAAATATATAATTAAAAATCAATAATTTAGAAAAAATATATTGTAATAGTTTAAAGTCCCTTTGTTTATTAAATCCTACTATATATTATTATTTATTATAATATTTTAGTTTTTTTATAACAATAATTTCCGTTTTAATATATTTAATATAGATTTATTTTCTTTAAACTTCTTTTTCTTCTTAATTGTTCACTGTTTTCAAGATTTTAGCGAATTTTGCACACTTAAATTTTAATTAATCTCTTTTTTTATCTATTTTAATATTATTATTATTATTATTATTATTATCATTATTGTTATTATTATTATTGTTTTTGATATTTCTTAAGTTAACTTTATATTCAACTTTTTTTAGTTTTATAATTTCTTATATAGCTTTTTATAGATTTTCCTATACTTCCTAATAAGCTTTTTGTTAAGCTTCTTATAATATTTTTTATATAACTCTCAATTTAACTTTAATAAAACTCTTTTTTTACCTTATAATTAAATACTATATTTATAAAGTTTATTAGTTTTTAATTTATTTATATTCAATTATATAAAACTATATCAATATTTATTATATTAAATAAAAGTATTCGTATTATTTATTTAAATCTTTTAATAAATAATAAACTGGTTTTATAAAAATCATCATTATTATTATTATTATCATTAAATATATCGCTATTAATCTAAATGTCCTTCTTATATTTAAAATATCCGCTAACTTTACTATACAATAAATCTATACTATTACTTACTTCTAAACAAGCAATAATATTAACTATTAAATTAAACTTTAGTTATAGTTTTTTGTATAATTTGATTATAAATTTTAATATTTAGAATAATATAATAGTAAAACTAATTTAAAAGTTTTAAATATTAATTTGTATATTATATAAATTAACAAAACTAAAAAAGTTTTTTATAGTTATAACAATAAAAAAGTATAATAATAGAATTCCAAAATACTTATTCAAAATAATATATTAATATATATTCAAATATAAACAAAATTATAAATTATTATTACAAATTCATTTATTAATTAAATTGTATACCCTATTTGAATAAAGCTAATACAAAAAGTAGATCTTTACCCAAATAAATATGAAGCAAATATATATAAATATTATATAAAATATTAAAAAATTAATAAAAAAATAAATAATAATAAATAAAATATATATTAATATTTTTAAAAATATAAATAAAATAAAGTAATAAAGTAAATAGTAATATAATAAATTTAGAAAAAAATTTTATATACCTAAAATATCAATTGAACTTTTTATAAAGCTACATTAAAAATATAAGATTATTAATATAAGTAATTATATAATGTTTTATTTTTTTGAACAATAATAATATTTATTTTAAATAATATTTATTTTATATAAAAATTTTTTTTATTATAATACAATTTTTAATTACTATCTATTTCTACAATTTGTACTACTACAATTTGTACTACTACAATTACTTTTACAATTTTTATTATAATCTTTATTATAACCTTTATTATTATTATAATTATTATTCTAATTATTATTACAATTATTATTATAATTATTATAATTACAATACATACTAAACTAATCTAAACTATTTATAGAAAATATAATTTTATTTATAAAAAACCAAAAAAAAAGACTTTTACAAAGTCTTTGTTATTTAATAAAAAAACTAAGATTATAATATATAAACTTTTTAATATAGATATTAAATTAAAAGTATTACAAAGTTTAGTTAAAATAATATTATATTTAGGATTTATAAATAGCAAAATAATAATAAAATTCTTAAAGTTATTAAAGTTTTTATTATATTTTAAAAAACTATATCAAAACACTATTCTTCTTTATATAAAAAATACATTACAAATAAAATCTTTTATTTTCAAATTTATATAAAATACTATTATTTAAAAAAAATTATAAGAATACTAAGTATTTTAATATATATTTAAATAAATTAAAATAGAAAAAAAGTAATTATTATATATTATATTTGTATTATTTATGTATAATAAATTTAATTATATATAATAGTATATTTTTTAATTATTAAATAAATTAGATAGAAAAAAAAGCATAATTATGGATATATATAGTTTATACAAATATAAATATAAATTATATTATAGTAAATAAAAAACAAAAAAGTATTAAACAAAATATAAATATAAAATTGTTGAATATTAATATATCTATTAATATATCTATTAATATATCTATTAATATATCTATTAATATATCTATTAATATATCTATTAATATATCTATTAATATATCTATTAATATATTTAAGAATATTACCATATCTATTAATATATCTATTAATATATCTATTAATATATTTAAGAATATTAATTGTATATTATATAAAGTATTTAAAGATAAAAAATATATGTTTTTTTAATTATTATTAGGTTTCAGTAATAAACTTCAAATTTTAATAGAATCTGTTAAACAATTTTCTTATTATTTCAATTAATCATTATCTTTAAGATTTCAATTACTTATAATTTAATTATTTATAAAAATAAATATAATGTTTATTAATCTTAATAATATTTTTAGAAAGAAATTATCAAATTAGGTTAATATATTTAAGTTTATTAATTAAACAATTATATTAAAAAGTATAAAAAATCTTTTTAATTTTTTTGATTTAAATATATTTTTTAAATAGTATTTAAATATATAAACTATATTAAAATATTTTAATAATAAATTTATATTAAAAAAACTAGTTCAAAGTATCCTTTAGAATATTATAATTAATATTAATAATTTTAATATAAAGAATCAATTTTGTAATATAAAAATCGAAATATTAATAGTTAAAAAAGCTTTAGCAAATTTTAGTATATTATTAAAATCTTTTATTAATAATATAATTAAATTAAAGGTATTATTAAATAATATTGATTATTAATTATAAAATTATATTGTTAATTATAAATTCTTTTATTTTAATATAAAATATCCCTAATTTTTATTTAATTAATTTATATTCTAATTTGAATTTTAATAAATAATAGGAATACAATAAATTATCTAAATATTTTAAAATCTTTTAATAAAAATCTATTTATTAATAAATGCTATAAATTTGAAAAAAATTATAAAGATTATTGGTTTTTGGATTTGAATAAATTATTGTATATATTAGTTTTATATAGATAATTAATTATTATAAAACAAAATATAATAAAAAAAAGCAATAAAATATTATAAACAATTATTAAAAAAATATATCTATATTAAAATTTAATATAAAAATTGATTAATCGAATAATCAAATATTTATTTATAATTATAAATATAAGTAAATATAAATTACAATACAAAATACTTTAATAACAAAAAAGATAATCTATATATTATACTAAATATTTTTGTTTATTTATTTTTAATATAATTTAAAATATTTATTATTTTTTTAAAATTAATTAAATAATAAATAAATAAAATTAACAAAATTTTTAAGAATTTTGTTATATATATATATTATAAAAATAAAAAACAAAGCAAATTAGGTTATTATTAAAAAATTATTAAAAAATTTATTAAATATTATAAGATTTTTAATAATATAAAAAAAAATTTATATATTATAATTATTACTTTTATAATAATATTATAAATATATTATAACTTATCCATTTTAAAATTGTATTATATAGTTAAATTGAATATAATAATATTTTAAATAAAAATATTTCTAATAGTTAATAATTCAAATTAGCTATATAATATTGAAAAGTTATTCAAATATATAATTATTAATAAAATCTATATTTTAAAAAACAATAATATTATATTATATAAAAGTATTATCTAATTTAAACCTAAATTTTTATTAATAGTAATTATAACAATTTTATTTAATAAAATAAAAGACTTTTAAGGATATATAAAATTTATTAAAACTAATAACAATTTATAAATATCAAAGAATTTTATTAAATAAAGGGTTAAAAAGAATATAAATTTATTTAATCTTTTTAATATATATTCAATAACAATATTAAAATTTATTATAAAAGCTATAATATAATAAATTATTAGAAATATAAAGAATAATATAATAGCAAATTTATACTTTATTAATATTTAAAAAAAAATTATAATTTATAAAATCTATACTTTATTAAACTTTAAATTCTTTAACAAAAAAATTATAAAAAATATTACTATACTAGTATTTTATATTTATAGAATAATATATTAATTTAATAAAAATAAATAAAGAATATACAAAGTTTTTTTAATAAAAATAAACAAAAAACTTATTACTATTTTGCTATATAAAAATATTATTTAAAATAGAAAATATAATTAAAAACTTATTCTTTTGTTATTGTAATTAAATTTTTATTATATAAAAAATCTTTTTAAAACAAAAAGTATTGTATTTTAAAAAAGCTTAATTTAATTAATATTTATTTTAATTAAAAATTTTTATAAAGTTTTTAATTATAAAATCATAATTTTTAAACTATTTAAAAAAAATAATATTATTAATTAAATAATTATAATTTATTATAATAATTTAAAATTAAAAGTTCTATTAAAAATAATAATAAAATTAATTATTTTATTTAATAAAAAAATTATAATATACTAGTAATATATATTACTAATTATTTAGCTTTTTTTATATATTGTTTTAAATACTTTAAATATTAAAATAATATATTTTATTTTAAAATTAAATTTGAATATATAAATCAAATTAATTTATTAATTTATAATAATTAATAAAATAATAATATTTTTTTTGTTATTAAATTAATTAATTATAATTTTTAAATGTATTACAATTATTATATTATATTTGATATTTCTTCAAATAAAAAAAATAGTAATTAAGTTATTAATCAAATTTGTTATATTAATTAAATTTATATAATTAAATATTTTAAATTCTTTATTATAAATTCTTTTTAAAACAAACAAATTCAATTTAATATTTTAAAAATATTATTTAAAATAATAGCAAAATTATTATTTAATATTTATTATAATCTAAATAACAATTTAAATAATAACAAATTTAAAGTTTTATATATTATTAATAAATAATATTTCTATAATAAAAAGCTTTTAATTAAAATTAATTTTTATTTGAAAAATCTAAATCTAAAGTTATTATGTGTTTTAAAATTAGTTTTAACTATTTTGTATAGTTTATGAAATAAAGATTTTATTATAAAAAATAATATTTATAATATTAAGAATATAAACAAAATTATATTAAATAATTTAAATAAGTTAGTTTAACTATTTATTGAATTAAATTATTCTATATTAATATTTATATCAAAGTTATATTTATTGTATTTTTAGCTTTTATATTTTTAAGCTTAATATTTTTATTGTTATTATAATTTTTCTTTTTTTTATAGCTTTTAAAGCATTTTATTGTTATTACAATTTTTCTTTTTCATTTATAGCTTTTAAAGTACTTTATTATTTTTATAATTTTTCTTTTTTTTTATAGCTTTTAAAATATTTATATTTATTAAAACTTATTTTTTATATAAATAAATTAAACAATTGAAAATATTAAAAATATATTAAATAAATTATTATAATTGTAATTTCATAAACATTATTTAATACTAATAATATTTATATTTTTCTATAATTATTATTTTAATTATATAAAATATTATTATATATAACTACAAATAACAAAATTAC
The DNA here is from genome assembly GCA_002162615.1 of Myriosclerotinia duriaeana. Lineage (NCBI taxonomy): Eukaryota > Fungi > Ascomycota > Leotiomycetes > Helotiales > Sclerotiniaceae > Myriosclerotinia > Myriosclerotinia duriaeana. Next base: position 399,871 of record NGKI01000014.1, on the reverse strand, counting down.
AATAATACTATAATATAAAGTTATTAATCGTTTATTAATATAATAAACTGTAATTATAATTATATTATTTATTATTATTATTGTTGTAAATTCTTTATTATTATTATTATTATTAGTTTTATTAGTTTTATTTTTATTGTTAATTTCAATTCTATATAAAGTATTAATATTCAATTCCAAATTATTATTAAATATTAATTATAATAATAATATTAATATATATATAAAAATGGAAATAGAATTAAATTTATTTAATTAAAAGTTTTTGAATAACAAAAATTCCAATGTTAATAAATTTGTAGAATTATTTAATAATATAAATTAAATATTAATATATTATAAATTGTTATATTAATACAAATTTATATTTACAAAATACAATAAATATATTAAATAATATAGCAATAATATTCAATAATATTTACAACTTTAATTTGTTATTAAAAATTAATGAAAATAGTAAATCAAAATTGAAATATAAAAATAAAAATAATAAATTATATATAATAATTAATATATTAATAAAAAAAACAAGTATATTTTTATTAAATTTAATTTTATTAAATAATATAAATATAAAATTAATATTCAATTTTATTAATAATAAGAAATTATTGTTTTTCTATTTAATTTTTAATTTGCAATACAAATATACATTTATATCTCAAAAAGATTATAAACAATTATAGAAGGTTTAAATAATAAACCAGAAAATAAATCAGATTATTAATAACTATAATAATAAAGATAAAGATATAGAATTTACTTTATTATTTTGTTTAAATATATTTAAATAAATTATATATAGAAAACTTTTAATATTATAGTTAATAAAAAAGTTTATTATAATACTATTTGAAAAACAAACAAGTTTATCAAATAATAATAAAAATAAAAAAATAAAAATAAATTGTATTTGTATTGTATATAAGATATAATATTATTAGTATAATCTAATAGATTTTGTATTTAAAATATTAAATGTATTAAAATTGAAATATAAAATATATTTCAATATAGTATATTATATTGATTATTTAAAAAAGTTTTAAGAATTAAAAATATAAAAGTTATTAATTATATTAATATTTAATGATTTTATATATAATATTAAAAATGATATTATATTGTTAAAAAATATTATTAAATTTATTTAATTAATATTAAATTAAATCAAAAAATAAATTATATTTATTAATCAAGAATATAAAAATAAATGTTTATAAAAAATACTAGTAAAAAACAATATCTTAATAATATTACAATTAATTATAATAATAAAAAACTTTGAAATAAATATTAAGGATTTGAAAACTATATATAAAACATTTTTATTTATAATTAAAACATTAAAAATTAATTTAGATATAATTCAATATTAAATAAATATTTATATTTAATAAAATTATAATTTAAAATTAGAAAAAAAAGAAAATTTTGAAAATCTAAACAAATAATATTTTATTAAATAAATAATTAATATATAAATTAGAAAAACAAAATTATTATACTTTATAATTTTTATTAAAGAAGATTTTGAAATAGAAAAATATAGTAAAGCAAATATTAAAAAATTAATAAACAATAATATATAAAAAATATTGATATTGTTATTTATATTATTTATAAACAACTTTAATATATATAAAAATATATATTATATTTTAAAAGCTTTTTATATTATTTTAGTATATTTTAATTATAAAAAAAAAAGAAAACTAAACAATTTGTTTATATTAATATTAAAATCTTATAATACTAATATAAATAATATAATTAGTAATTTAGAAACAAATATAAGAATTTTGGTAAAAAAATTTATATTAAAGATTAAAAAATATAATATATTTATAAAAGTTTATCTAATAATATTAATTGCTAATATATTATAAATAACTAATAATTTAGAATTTATAAAATATAATACTTTTTAAAACTATTAAATATATTTTATTATAAAAAATAATTAATATAATTTAGATTATAATATTGTAGAAAACAATTAGTATTATTATAATACTAAATATATTTAAAAAACAAAACAAAATATTTAAGTAAACAATAATTGTAATAAATATTTCTAAGAATTTGAAATATAAAAGGAGTTTTTTATTATAACAAAATTAATGTTATATTTGGATTTGATTTTGGATTATAGTTACAATGTATTTTATTCAAAATAGTATAGAATTAGTAGAGTATTAGTAAGCTTTTTATACAATTATATATTAATAAAATCTAAAAGATTAGTTTTTATTAAAACTTTTTAAACATCTATATTTCTTTTTAATTAACTTTATATTCAAAGTTTTTTGCATTTATTTTTTTGATTATTATTTAAAATTGAAAAAGCTTTAGTATTAATATTTCTTATATTAAAATACTTACTAACGCAATTGAAAAGGTTTAAAATAATATTAAAACCTTTTCAAACTTATCTTCAAATTATTTCTAGATATATTATAGCTTGAAATTATCTTTAAACTATTATAAAACAGTTTTAATATATTTTAATATGTTTTAAAATAAATCAAAATAAATTTAAGATATTTCGAGATTGTTTGTAATGTTAAGATTATTTTAAGATCCTTTCAAGATAATATTAAACTGATTTAAAATTATATTAAAACTATTTCAAGATTTTATTAAAACTATATTAAATTCTTTATTTATTTTATATACTACTAGGTAATTAAAATATTAGTATTAGTTTTAATACTAATAATATTTATTACTTATTATAGTATAATAATAGCTAATAGTATTAGATTTAATAAATTGATATTTTACAAAAAGTAAAAGTATAATTATTATATAATAATTGTAAATAGCTTAAAACTATTAAAGTTTTTCTTTTTTGCTTTCCATTTTCGCTTTTTGTTTTTTGTTCTTTGTTTTTTATCCTTTATTCTTTGTTCTTTACTTTTCGTTTTTATTTTTGTCTTCACTTTTATCCTTACCTTTATCCTTATTTTCGTTTTTACTTTTGTTCTTATTTTTGTCTTTACTTTCGTTTTTACTTTTATCTTTACCCCTTTACTTTTATTCTTTGTCCTTTGTCCTTCGTCTTTTGCCCTCTGTTTTTTATTTCTTTTTACCTGTTTTCCGCCTTTTATCCTTTATTCCTTCCTCCGCTTTTTATTCTTTTCTCCGCTTTTTGTCCCCTTTTCTGCTTTTATCCTTTATTAACAAAATCTTTTATACTAGTAAATATTTATTCAATATATAATATTAATTTCCGTTTAAATTAATTTTATTTTGAATAATTAGTAAATAATTATTTTAAATTGTAGTTTATAAGGGTATCAAAATATATATTTAGTAATAATTAACCAATTAGTTAATTAATTAACCAATCAATTAATTAATTATTTATTATATTGCAATACCTTTTATGTAATACTTAATATTAATAGCAATAAAAAAAAAAGTATATATTAGTTGAAAAAACTTTTATTATTAATATTGTTAAAATCTTTATTAGAATTAATTACTATATATAATTTTTATTGATTCGAAAATAGTATTTTTTGAAATAAAAAATCCTTTATAAATAAATTACAAAATCTCTTTTTTTTGTGTAAACTATTATATATTAATAAAAAATAATTTTAGATATATTTAAACAATTTTTGTTATTTATAGAATTCAAAAAGTTATATTAATTTAATTGTTATTAAAATTTTGATTGTTGTATTTATTTTGGATTAGTTTAATTTATACAAAAATTAGAAAAGAAAGGAAAGAAAATAATATATTTAAAGAATTTTTTTTTTAAAAGTAATATATTGTTTTATTCAATAGTTTAATTAAATAATCAAAATAGTATTAGCAATTAATACTTTTTATAATTATTTGATAAAGCTTTTATAATTGCTTGGAAATTAGTATATTGTTGTAGTTTTTTTGTACCTTTTTTTATTCATTTATATATAAATAATTTTGCTACTTTTGTAATTGTAAACTTTTAATTCTTATAATTTTTCAATGTTTTTGTATAAACTATTTTAAATATATAATTAAAAATTAACAATTTAGAAAAAACATATTATACTAACTTTGAATCTTTTTGTTTATTGAATCCTACTATATATTATTATTTATTATAATACTCTAGTTTTTCTATAACAATAGCTTTTACTTTAGTATATTCAATATAAATTTGTTTTTCTTAGACTTTTTCTTTTCGATTATTTGCTACTCTCAGTATTTTAGCAAATTTTGTATATTTAAATTTTGGTTAATCTTTTCTTTTATTTATTTCAATATTATTATTATTATTGTTATTATTATTATTATTGTTATTATTGTTTTTAATATTTATTAAACTAATATTATATTTAGCTTTTTTTAGTTTTATAATTTTTTATATAGCTTTTTGTAAACTTTTTTATATTTTTTGGTAAACCTTTTATTTAACTTTTTGTAATACTTTTTATATAGTTTTTAATTTAATTTTAATAAAGCTTTTTTTTTTGTTTTATAATTAAATATTAGGTTTATAAGGTTTATTAGTTTTTGATTTATTTATATTCGATTATATAAAGTTATATTAATATTTATTATATTAAATAAAAATATTTGTATTATTTGTTTAAATCTTTTAGTAAATAATAGGTTAACTTTATAAAAATCATTGTTATTATTATTATTATTATTATCAAATATATTATTATTAATTTGAATATTCTTCTTATATTTAAAATAACTGCTAATTTTATTATATAATAAATTTATATTATTATTTGCTTTTAAACAAATAATAGTATTAACTATTAAATTAAACTTTAATTGTAGTTTTTTGTATAATTTAATTATAAGTTTTAATATTTAGGATAATATAATAGTAGAATTAGTTTAAAAGTTTTAAGTATTAATTTGTATATTATATAAATCAACAAAACCAAAAAAGTTTTTTATAGTTATAGCAATAGAAAAATATAGTAATAAAATTCCAAAATATTTGTTCAAAATGATATACTAATATATATTCAAATACAAATAAAATTACAAATTATTATTACAAGTTTATTTATTAATTATATTATATATTTCATTTAAGTAAAACTAATCCGAAAAGTAGAAATCTATTTAGGTAAATATAAAATAAATATATACAAATATTATATAAAGTATTAAAGAATTAATAAAAAAATAAATAACAATAAATGAAATATATATTACTTTTAAAACTATAAATAAAATAAAGTAATAAAATAAATAGTAATATAGTAAATTTGGGAAAGATTTTTATATATCTAAAGTATTAATTAAACTTTTTATAAAGTTACAACAAGACTATTAGTATAATTATACAATACTTTATTTTTTTGAACAATAACAACATTTATTTTAAATATTATTTATTTTATATAAAATTTTTTTTTAAATATAACACGATTTTTAATCATTTACTTCTACAATCTTTATCACCACAATTACAACCACCTTTATAACCTTTACCACAACCTCCACCATTATAACCACTACTACAATTACTATTACAATTATCATTATAATTACCATTACAATTACTACTACAACTATTATTACAACTATCTTTACAATCATTTTTATAATCGTTGTATTTACATTATTATATACCAAACTCCAAGCTAATACAATCCAACTAATTATATATCTTTCAAAAAGTATAGTCTCATTTATAAAAAACCGAAAAAAAACTTTTACAAAGTTTTTATTGTTTAATAAAAATGCCAAAATTATAATATACAAATTTTCTAGTATAAATATTAAACTAAAAATATTATAAAGTTTAATTAAAATAACATTTTATTTAAAACTTTTAAATAATAAAATAATAACAAAATTTTTAAAGTTATTAAAGTTTTTATTATATTTTAAAAAATTATATTAAAATATTATTCTTTTTTATATAAAAAATGTATTACAAATAAAATCTTTTATTTTTAAATTTATACAAAATATTATTATTTAAAAAAAAAGTTATAAAGATGTTAAATATTCTAATATATATTTGAATAAATTAAAATAAAAAAAAACTAATTATTATATATTATATTTGTATTATTTATATATAATAAATTTAATTATATATAATAATATATTCTTTAATTATTAAATAAGCTAAATAAAAAAAGAAATATAGTTATAAATATATATAGTTTATATAAATATAGATATAAATTGTATTATAATAAATAAAAAACAAAAAAGTATTAGATAAAATATAAATATAAAATTATTAAATATTAATGTATCTACTAATATATTTGGTAATATTAATTGTATATTATATAAAATATTTAAAGTTAAAAAATATATATTCTTTTAATTATTATTAAGTTTTAGTAATAAATCTTAAACTTTAATAAAATTTACTAAATAATTTTTTTATTATTTCGATTAATTATTATTTCCAAAATTCTAATTACTTATAATCTAATTATCTATAAAAACAAATATAGTGTTTATTAATTTTAATAATATTTTTAGAAAAAAGTTATTAAATTAAACTAATATATTTAAGTTTATTAATTAAACAATTATATTAAAAAGTATAAAAAATCCTTTTAACTTTTTTAATTTAAATATATCTTTTAAATAGTATTTAAATATATAAATTATATTAAAGTATTTCAATAACAAATTTATATTAAAAAAACTAATTTAAAATGTTTTTTAGAATATTATAATTGATATTAATAATTTTAATATAAAAAATCAATTTTGCAATATAAAAATTGAAGTATTAATAATTAAAAAAGTTTTAGTGAATTTCAATATATTATTAAAATCTTTTATTAATAATATAGTTAAATTAGAAATATTATTGAATAATATTGATTATTAATTACAAAATTATATTATTAATTATGAATTTTTTTATTTTAATATAAAATACTTTTAATTTTTATTTAATAAGTTTATATTCTAATTCGAATTTTAATAAGTAATAGAAATATAATAAATTATTTAAATCTTTTAGAATTTTTTAATAAAAGTTTGTTTGTTAATAAATATTATAAATTTTGAAAAGATTATAAAGATTATTAGTTTTTGGATTTAAATAAATTGTTGTATATATTAATTTTATACAAATAACTAATTATTATAAAACAAAATATAACAAGAAAAAGCAATTGAAAAGTATAAACGATTAACAAAAAAATATATTCAAATTAAAATTTAGTATAAAAATTAATTAATTGAATAATCGAATATTTATTTATAATTATAAATACAAATAGATATAGATTGTAATATAAAACATTTTAATAACAAAAAAGATAATTTATATATTATATTAAATATTTTTGTTTATTTATTTTTAATATAATTCAAAATACTTATTATTTTTTTAAAGTTAATTAAATAATAAACAAATAAGATTAACAAAATCTTTAAAAATTTTGTTATATATATATATTATAAAAATAAAAAATAAAGCAAATCAAGTTATTATTAAAAAATTGTTAAAAAATTTATTAAACATTATAAGATTTTTAATAATATAGAAAAAAACTTATATATTATAATTATTACTTTTATAATAATATTACAAATACGCTATAACTTATTTATTTTAAAATTATATTGTATAGTTAAATTAAATATAATAGTATTCCAAATAAAAATACTTCTAACAATTAATAATTTAAATTAATTATATAATATTAAAAAGCTATTTGAATATATAATTATCAATAAAACCTATATTTTAAAAAACAATAATATTATATTATATAAAACTATTATTTAGTTTAAATTTAAATTCTTATTAATAACTATTATAATAATTTTATTTAATAGAATAAAAGATTTCTAAGGATATATAAAATTTATTAAAACCAATAATAATTTATAAGTATCAAAAAATTTTATCAAATAAAAGGTTAAAAAAAATGTAAACCTGTTCAACTTTTCCAATGTATATTCAACAATTGTATTAAAATTTATTACAAAAGTTATAATATAATAAATTATTAAAAATATAAAAAATAATATAATAGTAAATTTATACCTTATTAAGATTTAAAAAGAAATTATAATTTATAAAACTTATACTTTACCAAATCCTAGATTCTTTAATAAAAAAATTATAAAGAATATTATTATATTTTATACTTACAAAATAATATATTAATTTAATAAAAACAAATAGAAATTATACAAAACTTTTTTAATAAAAACAAACAAAAAACTTGTTATTATTTTGTTATATAAAAATATTATTTGGAATAGAAAATATAATCAGAAATTTATTCTTTTATCATCATAATTAAATTTTTATTATATTAAAAATCTATTTAAAATAGAAAGTATTGTATTTTGGAAAAGCTTAACTTAATTAATATATATTTTAATCAAAAAACTATATAAAACTTTTAATTATAAAACCATAGTTTTTAAACTACTTAGAAAAGATAATACTATTAGCCAAATAGCTATAATTTGTTATAATAATCTAAAATTGAAAGTTTTACTAAAAATAATAGCAAAATTGATTGTTTTATTTAACAAGAAAATTATAATATAATATATATTATTAACTATATAACTTTTTTTATATATAGTTTTAAATATTTTAAATATTAAAATAGTATGTTTTATTTTCGAATTAGATTTAAATATATAAGTCAAATTAGTTTATTAATTTATAATAATTAACAAAGTAATAGTATTCTTTTTTTTATTTATTATTAAATCGATTAATCATAATTTTTAAGTATATTATAATTATCATATTATATTTGATATTTTTTCAAATAAAAAAAACAGCAATTAAATTATTAATCGAATTCGTTATATTAATTAAGTTTATATAATTAAATACTTTGAATTTTTTATTATAAATTTTTTTTAGAATAAATAGATTTAATTAAATATTCTTAAAACGTTGTTTAAAGTAATAATAGAATTATTATTTAATATTTATTATAATCTAAATAGTAATATAAATGATAACAAATTTGAAGTTCTATATATTATTAATAAATAATATTTTTATAATAAAAAACTTCTAATTAAAACTAATCTTCATTTGGAAAATTTTAATTTGGAGTTATTATTAGTTTTAAAGTTGGTTTTGGTTATTTTGTATAGCTTACAAAATAAAAACTTTATTATAAAGAATAATACTTATAATATTAAGGATATCAATAAAACTATATTAAATGATTTAAACGAATTAGCTTAATTGTTTATTAGATTAAACTATTCTATATTGATATTTGTATTAAGATTATATTTATTATGTTTTTTATATTTTTAGGCTTAATGTTTTTACTATTATTACAATTTTTCTTTTTTCTTTTGTAGCTTTTTGAGCATTTTATTATCATTACAATTTTTCTTTTTTTTTTTATAGCTTTTTGAGCACTTTATTATCATTACAATTTTTCTTTTTCTTTTATAGCTTTTAAAGTATTTATATTTATTAAAACCTATTTTCTTTGTAAATAAATTAAATAATTAAAAATATTAAAAATATATTGAATAAATTATTGTAATTGTAATTTCGTAAACATCACTTAATACTAATAATGTTTATACTTTTTTATAACTATTATTTTAATTATACAAAATATTATTGTATACAATTATAAACAACAAAACTATAATAATATTATAATATAAAGTTATTGATCATTTATTAGTATAACAAATTGCAATTATAGTTATATTATTTGTTACTACTACTACTGCAAATTTCTTACTATTACTATTACTATTATTATCACTATTACTAATTTTACTAATTTTACTTTTATTGCTAATTTCAATTTTGTATAAAGTATCAATATTTGATTCCAAATTATCATTAAATATTAATTATAATAACGATATTAATATATATATAAAAACAAAAATAAAATCAAACTTATTTAACTAAAAGCTTTCAAACAATAGAAATTCTAATATTAATAAATTTATAAAACTATTTGATAATATAAATTAAATATTAATATATTATAAATTGTTATATTAATATAAACTTATACTTATAAAATGTAATAAATATATTGAATAATACAATAATAATATCCAATAATATTTACAATTTCAATTTGTTATTAGAAATTAATAAAAATAATAAATCAAAATTGGAATATAAAAATAAAAGTAATAAACTATATATAATAATTAATATATTAATAAAAAAAGCAAATATATTTTTATCAAGTTTAATTTTATTAGATAATATAAATATAAAGTTAATGTTTAATTCTATTAGTAGCAAAAAATTATTGCTTTTTTATTTAACTTTTGGTTTATAGTGTAAATGTATATTAGTATTTTGGAAAGATTATAAACAATTGTAGAAAGTTTGAATAATAAGCTGAAAAATGAATTGGGCTGTTAATGGTTATAATAATAAAGATGGAGATATAAAGTTCGCTTTATTATTTTGTTTAGATATATTTAAATAAACTGTATATAAAAAACTTTTAATATTATAGTTAATAAAAAAGTTTATTATAATAATATTTGAAAAGCAAGTAAGTTTGCTAAATAATAAGAAAAATAAAAAAAAAAAGGCAGATTGTATTTGTATTATATATAAAATATAGTATTATTAGTATAATTTAATAAATTTTATATTTAAAATATTAAATGTATTAAAATTAAAATGTAAAATGTATTTCGATATAGTATATTATATTAATTATTTAGAAAAGTTTTGGGAATCAAAAGTATAAGGGTTATTAATTATATTAATATCTAGCGATTTTGTATGTAATATTAAAAGTGATATTATATTGTTAAAAGATATTATTAGATTTATTTAATTAGTATTAAATTGAATTAAAAAACAAGTTATATTTATTAATTGAAAATATAAAAGCAAATGTTTATGAAAAATAGCAAAAGGCAATATCTTAATAATATTGCAATCAATTATAGCAATAAAAAACTTTGAAATAAATATTAAGAATTTGAGAACTATATATAAAAAGTTTTTATTTATAATTAAAATGTTAAAAGTTAGTTTAAATATAATTCGATATTAAATAGATATTTATATTTAATAGAATTATAATCCAGAATTGGAAAAAGAAGGAAATCTTAAAAATCTAAATGAATAATATTTTGTTAAACAAATAATTGATATATAGATTGGAAAAACAAAATTATTATATTTTATAGCTTTTATTAAAAAAAATCTTAAAATAAAAAAGTATAGTAAAGTAAATATCAAAAAATCAGCAAACAATAGTATATAAAAAATATTAATATTGTTATTTATACTATTTATAAACAACTTTGGTATATATAAAAATATATATTGCATTTTAAAAGCTTTTTATATTATTCTAGTATATTTTGATTATAAAGAAAAAAGAAAACCAAGCAATTTGTTTATATTAATATTAGGATTTTATAATATTAGTATAAATAATATAATTAGTAATTTAAAAGCAAATATAAAAACTTTAGTAGAAAAAATTGTATTAAAAATTAAAAAGTATAATATACTTGTAAAAATTTATCTAATAATATTAACTATTATATACTACAAATTATTAATAATTTAGGATTTATAAAGTATAATATTTTCTAAAACTATTAAATATATTTTATTATAAAAAATAATCAATATAATTTAGATTATAATATTATAAAAAATGATCAATACTATTATAATACTAAATATATTTAAAAAATAAAGCAAAATATTTAAACAAATAATAATTATAGCAAATACTTTTAAAAATTTGAAATACAAAAAGAGTCTTTTATTATAACAAAATTAATATTATATTTAAATTTAATTCTAAATTATAATTATAATACATTTTATTTAAAATAATATAAAATTAGCAGAGTATTAATAAGTTTTTTATATAATTATATATTAACAAAATCTAAAAAATTAACTTTTATTAAAGTTTTTCAAATATTTGTATTTCCTTTTGATTAGCTTTGTATCCAAAGCTTTTTGTATTTATTCTTCTAATTATTATCTAAAACTAGAAAAGCCTTAATATTAATACTTTTTATATTAAAATATTATAATCGTTTAATATAGTATAAAACTAGTTTTATATAATTATTATTAATAATTATTCAAAAAAATATACTTATAAAAGTTTTGATAAAATATTTTCAATATATTGCTATAGCTTTTTTAGAATTATATATTCGATTAAATAAACTTATTTCTAATAAAAAAAGTAAAACGTTATTATGAAATTTACAAGGTATTTATAAAACATTAATTATTATTGCTTTTTATATAAACAATCAAACAATAAACAATTAAGGAATAAATAATAATAAAAACAATCTTTAGTTAAACTTTCTTAGTATAAATAATATAATCGATTAAAAGATAGCAAATACTAAAAAGGAGGATAAAAGCAATAGTTTAAATATAAACGATATTGTACTAAACAATAATAAATATAAATTAACAAACAAAAATATAATTAAAAGTGTTATATCAAAACAACAAAAAAATCAATTGAATAAATAAAAAAAGCTTTTGAATTTTTCAAATGTTCATATAAACTTACATTTATCAAATAATATTTTAAAGTATAAATATATTATAAACTATAATATATTTAATAAAAAACAAAAATATAAATAAAGTAATTTGTTTTCTTTTATACTTTTGTTAATATTTATATAGGAAATAAAAGATTTAAGTAAATGTTATATCTTCTCTAAACTTTATAATTTATTTTTTCGCGAAAAACATTGTATTACAATTACTTCGTTTTAAATTTGTAAGGGTATAAACAAATAACTATTTTAAACTTGCTAACTTAATAAAAATAATCAAAAAGTATTATCCTATATTAATTTATAGTTTTATACTACTAATAAAAAAAATCTATAATAATAATAAAAAATTGAATAAAAATAATAATAATAATAAATTAAAAATTATTAATAATATTAATTATAAAGTAATATTTATAAGTTTGAAAAAGTATAATAGAATAAAGTAAACAATAGCAAAACAAATATTTCGGATTCTATTAAAGTTATTAAAATTATCAATAATATTATTCAATTATTTATTCAATATTAAACTAATCCAAAACTTTAATAGAAATAAGTTTTTTTAATATTATTAATATAAATTATAATATTTAAAAACTTAGACTATTATATTAAAAATATTATTTAATTTAATCAACAAAATAAAATATAATAATATTAACAAGTTTTTTTTAAAAAATTTGGAAAACAAATTGTATTTAAAATGAATAATTTCTATTGTATTCGAAAAAATATATTATATTAAATATACTAACTAATAATAATAAAATTTAATAAAAAACAATACTTTTTTCTTCTAATAAACATTCTTAATAATATTAATATATATAACTTTCATTTTGTAATACTAATCATCAAAATAAAATATAAAATAATAGTTTATAATTTACCTACATTTTATTATAATTGGGAATATATAATAGATACTTTTTTGGATAGATTTTAAAACAACAATAACAATAATAACGATAATAATAATAATAATAATAATTTGATTGATAGGAATATTAATAGTAAACGGAGTAAAAGTAGGGGAAGTGATATAAGTAGTATTATATAAAAAGATGTTTTAAACGAAGAAAATTATAAGGAAAATTACAAGATAAAATTTAGCAATAATAAAATTAAAGTTAGTAATAATTATAGTTTTATTAAAAGCAGTAATTAAACAAGCAAAAAAGTAGAATGTTTAAGTAATAAAGAATTTATAAATAAAATAGAATTAAAGTTAAGTAAAGTAAAATTTGGTATACAAATATTAAAGCAATTATAATTAACGCTACAACTATAATAAAATTAAATGTAGAATATATAAAAAAGAACAATTCAAAGGTATTTTTTATATATAAAAGTATATCGTTTAAAGTATATATAGTAAATAGTAAATAGTACAATACTAATAGATATTTCTATATTATATAAATAATTAATATTATTAGTATTAGTAATAGTAGTAGTAATAATATTAATATTAGTACTAATAGTAGTATCAAAACATAATAATATAAAAGATAAAGAACGGTTTTAGAAAAATCTTAAAATGAACTTAAAACTATCTAAAGATGTTTTAAGCTATAAATCATTTTAAAATATTTAAAACAGTTAGTAAATTATTACAATCAATTTGATTTAAAAATAGTTTTGAAAAAGCTTTTAAAACAATTTAGATTAAATCTAAATCAATTTGAAATATATCTAAACTGATTAAAAATAGTATTGATATAGATTCAAGATAGTTTTAAAATTGTTTCAAGATTATCTCAAAAATATAAAACTATTTTAAGATGTCTTAAATTTTATTAAATATGTAACAAAGTATTATAATTATTTAATATAATATAAAGCTAACTTTATATAATTGTTATTAATAATTATTCAAAAAAATATATTTATAAAAGTTTTAATAAAATGTTTTTAATATATTATTATAGCTTTTTTAGAATTATATATTCAATTAAATAAATCTATTTCTAATAAAAAAAGTAGAATATTATTACAAAATTTATAAAGTATTTATAAAACATTGATTATTGCTGCTTTTTATATAAACAATTAAATAATAAATAATTAAAGAATAGATAATAATAAAGATAGTTTTTAATTAAACTTTTTTAATATAGATAATATAATCAATTAAAAAACAATAGATATTAAAAAGAAGAATAAAAATAATAGTTTAAATATAAATAATATTATATTAAATAATAATAAATATAAATAAATCAATATAAATATAAATATAAATAGAAATGTTATATTAAAACAATAAAAAAATTAATTAAATAAATAAAAGAAGTTTTTAAGCTTTTTAAATATTTATATAAGTTTATATTTATTAAATAATATTTTAAAGTATAAATATATTATAAATTATAATATACTTAATAAAAAGCAAAAACATAAATAAAATAATTTGCTTTCTTTTATACTTTTATTAATATCTATATAAAAAATAAAAAGTTTAAACAAATATTATATTTCCTTTAAATTTTATAATTTACTTTTTTGCAAAGAATATTATATTATAATTATTTTATTTTAAGTTTACAAAAGCATAAATAAATAACTATTTTTAACTTGTTAATTTAATAAAAATAATTAAAAAATATTATTTTATATTAATTTATAACTTTATATTATTAATAAAAAAAATTTATAATAATAATAAAAAATTAAATGAAAATAATAACAATAATGAATTAAAAATTATTAATAATATTAATTATAAAGTAATATTTATAAATTTAAAAAAGTATAACAAAATAAAATAAATAATAATAGAACAAATACTTTGAATTTTATTAAAATTATTAAGATTATCAATAATATTATTTAATTATTTATTTAATATTAAACTAATTTAAAGCTTTAATAAAAATAAGTTTTTCTAATATTATTAATATAAATTATAATATTTAAAAGCTTAAATTACTATATTAAAAATATTATTTAATTTAATTAATAAAATAAAATATAATAGTATTAATAAGTTTCTTTTAAGGAATTTGAAAAACAAATTATATTTAAAATAAATGATTTCTACTATATTCAAAAAAATATATTGTATTAGATATACTAATTAATAGTAATAAAATTTAATAGAAAATAATATCTTTTTCTTTTAATAAGCATTCTTAATAATACTAATATATACAACTTTTATTTTATAATATCGATTATTAAAATAAAATATAAAATAATAGTTTATAGTTTGCTTACATTTTATTATAATTAAGAATATATAATAGATATTTTTTTAAACAGATTTTAAAACGATAATGATAATAACAATAATAATAATAATAATAACTTAGTTAATAAAAATACATATAATATTAAAAGCAAATAAAGGAAAAATAAAGAAAATAATATAAATAATATTGAACAAAAAGATATTTTAAATAAAAAAGATTACAAAAAAATTATAAAAAAAAATTTAGTAATAATAAAATTGAAGTTAATAATAATTATAATTTTATTAAAAGCAATAATCAAATAAACGAAAAAGTAAAGTATTCAAATAGCAAAGAATTTATAAATAAAATAAAATTAAAGTTAAATAAAATAAAGCTTAATATACAAATACCAAAGCGATTATAATTAGTATTATAGCTATAGCAGAATTGAGTGTAGGATATACAAAAAGAAATGTTTTAGAAATATTTTTTATATATAGGGGTATATTATTTAAAATAGTAGTAGTAGTAGTAGTAGTATTGATTAACGACGGACGAAAAAGGCTTAAAGCCTAATCCTAAAGACCTTCCAAGGGGTATAGCGTCATATCTAGTTAAAGGTTTATTTAAATCTAAATCTAATCTATAAATCCTTTTAGATTATATAATTAATTCAATATTATAGCCTTAGAAAACAAATTTGAAAAAACTTTGAAGGGATAAAGAAACCCAAATAAAAAGCTCCTCCTCCACTAGTTAAAATAAGGCTTAAAATAATAAAAACTAAGAAGCTTATATATCAATAATTAATAGCCAGAGTATATATATAAAGAATTTAAAAAACCTTTTTAAAAAAGTTACGTAAAATACTACAAACAAAAAAAAAACTTAATATATATTAATACTAATCTATTTAAAAAAGTAAAAAGAAAAAAAAGAAAAAGAAGGGGAAAAAAGAACAACGTTAAACTATTTTAAACAAATTTCAAAGTAGAATTTTATAATATTTATTAAATTAATTAGTTTTAGCGAAAACCTTATAAACTCTGCTAAATATTTAAAGCCTTCCGCTATAATAATAAGGGATATATTAAATTATCTAAATCATTATCCAAAAAGTTTTTAAACCTTTTAATAATAAACTAAATATTTAGATATTTTAAATTGATTGTAAAAGTAGTTTAAATTAACCTTAATATATTTGAATTTTCTATAATATTATATAAAATCCCTGTAAATAAAGTAAAGTATTAAAACTTAATAAAATTAATATTTAAAAAAATTAAGTTTAATTGGAAGCCCAATTTTATATACAAAATTCTAATATAAATATCTTATTAAAAGTTTACTGCTCCTAATAAGCTATTAGTTTTATTAAACTAAAGATTAAAGTTCTTTAAAAATAAATTCAATTCCATTAATAATAAATTTAGAAGCTAAATCAATATCCTAAATTTACTTAATACCATAATCCACTAGTTTATTAGTTATTTCGTTTTCTTCAATTTCAATATATCTGAAAACTTATTAAACCCTAATATTATAAACTTATATAATATTCTAACAAATAAAAAAAGTTTATTAAAAAAAGCTTAGTACAATGCCCCTTAAACACTAAATAATTAAAATATTGTTAATATAAAACTAAAAACATTAAGTTCAAATACTATCAAATATCTTTATAATATATTAAAGTTCTTTCCAAATCTCTATAGTTTCTATATCAAAAATATAAAAAATATTATTAATAGTTTTTAAATTAAAACTTATTTATCTTCCGTTTTGATAAATAGTATATTTATAGCCTATAAATTTAATACCATTATTGTATTGCTTTAACCTATCCAAGAAAATAATAATTTTATTAAAAAGTAGAGAAACCTATTAGTTTTTAAATATAATAAACATAGTTTTTTTATTAATCTTTTTAATAAAATCTATTCTATAACCTATTATAAAATACAAAAAGCAAAATATAAGTCTTAATATTTTAAAAAAGATCTATATTAATTACTATATTTTAATTTTAATAACTTAGAAAAATCCCGTTTTACGTTTTTTAGTAATAAACAGGAGAGTTATTTATTGAATTAAAAAATAATTAAAATCTATTATTTAAATTCATATAGCAAAATGTAATTTAGCTTTTTCTAATATAACTTTTTTAAAAAATATACTTAAATCCCTAAAAAATATAATATTAAATATAATCCTTTAAATTAAGAGTATTCCCTTGATTATTAATACAAAAGTTCTTTCTAACAATATTATATACCAGTTTACTTTAATATTAATAATAGTTTTGTAGCCAATATATAACAACCTAAAAGGTTTCTTTTTTCCAGTATACTATACTTTTATTTTATAGATTAGAAAGAGTACAATATAAATTATCACCGCTTTTTGTAAAGCAAAAGTAAAAAGTTTATTAATAGTTCAAACTAAGTTTTTGATATAATATACTATAATATAAGCTTTAGCAGCTTTCTCTGTAATATAGCATTTGAAAGTAAACTTTTGGTTAAATTATACCCCTAATTATTTAAATATTAATTGTTCTCCAACTTTATTTGCAATAATAATTAGTGTAATAATAAAGTTTTTATTAATAATATAAGTAAAAGTATATTCTCCCTTTTTTTTAATTAAATAGATTATTTCTAGTTTTTTGAAGGTAAAGACTATTTTGTTTTTGAAGTTTTAATTTAAAATATTTTTGATTTTTATAGATAAAAATTTAATATTATAATTCAAAATAAAAAATGCTTTATAAAAGTATAAATCGTTAATATATTTGAAATATAGTATAATATTCTAGGTTACTAGTTTTGTTAAATATAATATATAAAGTATAAAAGATAATGATAAGCTTTACGGGATCCTATAGATAACTTTATAATTAAAAGTTATTAAATTTTTCAAATATACTTTTATATATTTCTTAGTGAAAAAAGAGTTTATAAGTTTTAGGAAAGTTAAAAATTAACTTTATTATATTATTTTCTTTAATAAACACTTTTTAAATAATATATTAAATACTTTTTAAACGTTTATTGTAATTATAATAATTTTAAAGTTTTAAATGAAAATAATTTTTATATTATATGTAAAACAAACTATTAAATCTATAGCTGATTTTTTAAGGAGTATTTTATTATATTAAGGGTTTAGTATATTGTTGGTAAAAAATGTTTAGGTTAATTTGCAGGCTATTATTTTTTTAAGGCTTTTAGAAACACAAAAAAACAATACAATAAATTTCCAAAAATGGATTAAAGATATTTTTTTTTTTTAATTTTTAGTATTATAACGATTTTAATTAGCTTCTAAACTTATAGAAAAAAGTTTAGGGTTAAGTAATAAGTATATATACCTTATAATATATATTTAATAAAATTTTAATATATTTTGAAAAGTTTAATTATAATTTGATTAGTATTTAGGAAAATATTAGAAATGTTTATAATATTTTGTTTCACTTTTTTAAAAAAAATAAAAAAGTTTTATATAAAAATATTAAAACCCTATTAATACTTTAAAAAATTTTAAGCTAAATTATCTATAATATTAAACCTATCTAATACCTTCGAGCATAGTGTTTCTGCTTTTTCTATAATATCTTTAATAAAAATACTAGTACTATTAATTTTTAAAAATAGTAATTTTAAGTTAAAGTTAAACTTATACTAATTAATAATTTTATAAAATTCTTTATTATTTTTAATATTGTTGATAATATTTTTCCAATAATTTTATTTAGTGCTTTGAATAATATTCTGGAAATCCTTAATTTTATTTAGAATTTTTAGAATTTTGTTTTATACCTTATAAACTTGGAAATATTTTTTATAAGTATTTTAACAAACCGAAATCTATTAAAAAATAAAGTAACCCTATTTTCTGTTAAACTTTTTAACAATCTATATCGCCAAACTAATTATAATAATGAAATTATACATATACTCTTTTATATTGCTATCCAAAATTAAAATTAAAAAAATTTATAATTACTTTATATTTATATAAACGAAATCTGCAAATTTGCTTAATTTAGCTTTAAATATTGTAAAATGATATTATTTTAATATAGTTTTCTTTTTATTTAAAATAAAAGTTATCTATATTTTATAATCAAATCTTAAATATATATCCTCTTAAATATTAATATTTATAAAAAAAATATTGAAAAAAGTTAAATCCAAAACATATTTAATTCTATAAATAAGTTTATTAAATATATTAATAAAATCTATCCTATTATCTACAAATTAACAAATAAAATCTATATTTTTATAAATAGATTATATACCAAACTTAAACAAATTATACTAAACATTAAAATCCCCACTTATTAAACAATACAATAGAAAAAATAAAATCGAAATATAATCTATAATTTTATTAATAATAAACTATCAATAAGTATTAAAAATAGCTATACTATTTATATTAATCTATAAAAGATTTTTGTTATTAATTGAATAATATTATTGAATATAAAAATCTATACCTTTATATATATATATCATTATTCTAAGCTTAAAAAAGCTTTTAGAATTTTCGAAATCCTAAAAATCGATTAAAACAAAATAATTGTATTCTAAATAATTCTAGATTTAAATATTAATTATAATCTATAACTTTTAGATATAAATTATATTAATTTTCTGTAAATATAATATAGCAAAAATTATCAAATAAATAAAATTTTTTTTACCAACATTAATCCAATTGATTTAAATATTTTACAATTAAGCTTATTAATTACAACAAATACCACTATACCTTTTATATTATACTAATATAAAAAAGTATTATTAGAAATTATAGCTAACTTATTAATACCATTCAATATTACAATATTAAAACGATCTATAAAGCCTACTATAAAAGTTTTATTCTTAAAAATTCTAAATAAAATTGCCTTACAAAGTTTGCTTTTGAAAATAACTTTAAAAATTTCAATAATATTTTTAATCCTTAAAATATTCCTAACAATTTTATATACTATAACAATTTATCTATATTTACATTTTTCCGAAATAATATTAATATTCTAATTTATAATTAAACTTTAAAGCTATTTGTTTATAAGTATTATTAAAGTATAAACAGTTTTATACAAATTATCCCTATACTTTCGAATAATATTTAATTCTTTACAACTAAACTTAACTTTTTTATTATTCTTACAAATCAAAACTACCAAATATCTCTAATAATTAAATTTAAAAAGTTTATAGTAATTAATATATTTAAAGTTTTAAAAGTAATTGATTCTAAAAAGTCTTTTGTATTAATCAATTCTAATATTACAGTATATACAGTAAAAAAGTTTTATATAATAAACAAGATTATAGTATCCTTAATATTTAAAGTTGTATCAATTTAATATAAGTTTTTTTTTAATAAGTTTAACTATATTATTACAATAAAACAATTTAAAAAAGTTTATAAACTTTAAAAAGAAAATAATCCATATACTTTTTTTAATTAAAAAGTTAATACTATAACACAATATTCTATAATTTATAAATTTTAAAATTATTTAAATAATAGTTTCTTCTTTAATTAAATCTTTAAAAATCAAAATAGCAATATTATTATAATTTTGGAAACTGATTAGAATACTAAAGATAATATAATTGAATTAGACTTTAAACTTTTTTAAACTAAAAATATCGAATATACAAAGAATTATTTTAATATTGATCTATATTAACAACTTATCCCAAACCTAAATATTAACTAAAATAATTGTTTAATTAATAACAATAAATAAAATAGTAAAAATAAAGATTAATATAAATCTATTGATTTGTTAGATTAAACTTTAACAAAAAGCAAAAAGATTTGCTTATTGTAGTAAAATCTAAAGCTTGTATTTTGCAAAAAGTCTGATATTGATTAATATTCCGATTTTATTAATACTGAAATAAACTAAAATATAACTTATAAATAATATCGTATTCCTTATTTTTATAATAAATATTTTTAGGTTTTTTAAAGTTTTTAATATATTTACAAACAAAATAATAGATTTCGATTTAATAGATTTAAAAAAAAAGTGATTGTATAAATAGAATAGAATAAAAGTAATTTCTTTTAATTTAAAATAATTAAAAACTATTAGAAAATTAATAATCTTTTATAATAATTTATATACAATATTTTAATTTATATTATTCTTATAAAAAATAACAAATTAATCTAAGCTAATTGCAAAAACAAGCAAAATCTTTTTTCTTTTGTTTTCTTTATATTCAGCAATTTTAATAGTTTCGTTAATAATAACAACAATATTATTTATTGTTTTGTTATTTTTTATATTAATATAAAAAAATAAAAAATTATTTATTTTTGTTTAATATTTTTTTTTATTATAATAAGAAAGCCAAAATCATTATTGAAATATATAAACTTTAGGTTTTACACTTAAAAAAGTTTAGCAAGGATAGCAATTTGCCCAATTATTATTATCGCCACAAAAACAATTACACTGATAAATAGTATTGATTAAAAGATTATTGAAAGTATAATTATAGTTATTTTGATTAATTTAAATTAGAAATATCAAAAGATACCTCTGATTCGAAATGTTGTGTAGAGTTGTATTATTTAAAGTATATATAATAAATAGTATAATACTAATAGATATTTTTATATTAATATTGTATAAATAATTAATAGTATTATTAATACTAGTAATAATAATAATAATATTAATACTAATATTAATAATAATATAGAAGATAAAGAACGGGTTTTAAAAAAGTCTTAAATAGTTTTAAAATAATCTGAAAATATTTTAAACTATAAATTATTTCAAAATACTTAAAACAATTAGCAAGTTATTACAACTAATTTAATTTAAAAATGATCTTAAAATAGTTTCTAAAACAGTTTAAGTTAAGCCTAAATCAGTCTAAAACATATCCAAACTAATTAAAAACAATATTAACATAAATTTAAGATAATCTTAAAACAATCTCAAAACCATCTTGAAAATATAAAACTATCTTAAGATGTTTCAAACCTTATTAAATACGCAACAAAGTAGTATAATACTAATAGATATTTTTATATTATATAGATGATTAATATTATTAGTATTAGTAATAATAGTAATAGTAATATTAATATTAATATAAGATAAAGGACGGTTTTAGAAAAGTTTTAAAATAGACTTGAAATTATTTGAAAATGTTTTAAGCTATAAATTATTTTAAAATATTCAAAACGATTAGTAAGTTAGTATTATAATTAATCCAATTTAAAAATAGTTTTAAAATAGTTCTCAAAACAATTTAGGTTAAATCTAAGTTAACTTGAAATATATTTAAATTAATTGGAGATAATGTTGATATAGATTCAAAATGGTTTTGAGATTGTTTCAAGATTATCTGAAAAATATAAAACTATCTTGAGATATCTGAAACCTTATTAAATACGCAACAAAGTAGTAAACAAAATATTATAAATAAAAGAAAACTTTGATATAATTTAATATAAATAAATTTAAAAAAAAAAGAAAAAAAAAGAAAATATAGTATTAAATTATTTTAAATAAATTTTAAAATAAAACTTTGTAATATTTATTAAATTAATTAGTTTTAATAAAAACTTTATAAACTTTATTAAATATTCGAAACTTTTTGTTATAATAATTAAAAAAGTACTAGTATTAAATTATCTAAATTATTATTTAAAAAGTTTGTAAATTTGTTAATAATAAATTAAATTTTTAAAATTTTTAAATTATTTATAAAAGCAATTTATATTAACTTTAATATATTTAAACTTTTTGTAATACTAAATAAAATCTTTATAAATAAAATAAAATATTAAAACTTTATAAAATTAATATTTAAAAAAATCAAATTTAATAAAAAATTTAATTTTGTATACAAAATTCTAATATAAATATTTTATTGAAAATCTTTTACTTTTGATAAACTACTAATTTTGTTAAACCATAAAATAGAAGTTCGCAAAAATCAAACTAATAGTATTACTAATAATAAACTCAAAAACTAAACCAATATTTTAAACCTACTTAATCTTATAATCTACTAATCTATTAATTATTTTATTTCTCTTAATTCTTATATATTCAAAGAATTATTAAATCTTAATATTATAAATTTATATAATATTTTAACAAACAACAAAAGCTTATTAAAAAAAGTTTAATATAATATTTTTTAATACTAAATTATTAAAATGTTATTAATATAAAACTATAAATATTAAGTTTAAATATTATTAAATATTTTTATAATATATTAAAAAATTTTTTAAACGTTTATAATTTTCATATTAAAAATATAAGAAATATTATTAATAATCTCTAAATTTAAATTTATTTATTTATTGTTTTAATAAATAATATAATTATAATTTACGAATTTAATATTGTTTTTATATTATTCAAATTTATTTGAAAAAATAATAATTTCATTTAAAAATAAAAAAGTTTATTAATACTTAAATATAATAAATATTGTTTTTTTGTTTATTTTTTTAATAAAATTTATTTTATAATTTATTATAAAATATAAAAATTATAATATAAACTTTAATATATTAAAGGAAATTTGAATTAAACACTATACTTTAATTTTAATAATTTATAAAAAATTTATTTTTCATTTTTTCATAATAAATAGAAAAGTAATTTATTAAATTAAAAAATAAATAAAATTTAACATTTAAATTTATAAAACAAAATATAGTTTAGTTTTTTCAAATATAACTTTTTTAAAAAATATACTTAAATTATTAAAGAACATAGTATTAGATATAATTCTTTATATTAAAAGTATCTTTCTAATTATTAACATAAAAGTCCTTTTTAATAATATTATATACTAATCTACTTTAATATTAATGATATTTTTGTGATTTGTTTTTAATAATCTAAAAGATTTTATTTTTTTAATATACTATACTTTTATCTTATAAATCAAAAAAAAATTATACATATTATAACTTTTTTCAAAACAAAAACAAAAAAACCATTAATAATTTGAATTAGATTTTTAATATAACAAATTACAATACAAATTTTAATTACTTTTTTTATAATATAACATTTAAAAATAAGTTTTCAATTAAATTAAAATTTTAATTATTTAAATACTAATTGTTTATTAATTTTATTTACAATAATAATTAATATAATAATTAAATTTTTATTAATAATATAAACAAAAGTATATTTGCTTTTTCTTTAAATAAAATAAATTATTTCTAATTTTTCAAAAGCAAAAGCTATTTTGTTTTTAAATCCTTAATACAAAATATTTTTAATTTTTATAAATAAAAATTTAATATTATAATCAAAAATAAAAGATATTTTATAAAAACATAAATTATTAATATATTCAAAATATAATATAATATTTTAAATTACAAACTTTACTAAATATAATATATATAATACAAAAAATAATAATAAACTTTACAAAGTTTTATATATTATTTTATAATTAAAAATTGTTAAATTCTTTAATTAAATTTATATTTATCTTTTAATAAAAAAAATTAAAAAGTTTAAAGAAAATCAAAAATTAATTTTATTATATTATTTTTTTTAGCAAATATTTTTTAAAAAATATATTAAATATTTCATAAATGTTTATTATAATTATGATAATTTTAAAGTTTTAGATTAAAACGATTTTTATATTATATATAAAATAAATTATTAGATTTATAATTAATTTTTTAAGAAATATTTTATTATATTAAAAACTAAATATATTATTAATAAAAACTATTCAAACTAATTTATAGGTTATTATTTTTTTAAAGTTTTTAAAAACATAAAATAATAATGTAATAAGTTTTTAAAAACAAATTAAAAAAAAAATTTATTTTTTTATTTTAAATATTATAATAATTATAATCAATTTTTAAATTTAAAAAAAAAACTTAAAACTAAATAGTAAATGTATATATTTTATAAAATATATTTAATAAAATTTTAGTATATTTTGAAAAATTTAATTATAATCTAGTTAATGTTTAAAAAGATATTAAAAATAATTATAGTATTTTGTTTTATTTTTTTCAAAAAGATAAAAAAGTTTTATACAAAAATATTAAAATTTTGCTAATATTTTAAAAAATTCTAAACTAGATTATTAATAATACTAAATTTGTTTAATACTTTTAAATATAACGTTTTTATCTTTTTTATAATATTTTTAATAAAAATACTATTAATTTTCAAAAAAAGTAATTTAAAGTTAAAATTTAATTTGTATTAATTAATAATTTTGTATAATTAAATAGATCATTTTTAACTTTTTAAAAGCAAAAGTTATTTTGTTTTTAAATCTTTAATATAAAATATTCTTCATTTTTATAAATAAAGATTTAATATTATAATTTAAAATTAAGAATGCTTTGTAAAAGCATAAATTGTTGATGTATTTAAAATACAAAGTAATATTTTAAACTATTAATTCAACTAAATATAATATATAAAGTATAAAAAATAATAGAAAACTTTATTAGTATAGAGTTTCATAAATTATTTTATAATAAAAGATTGTTGAATTCTTTAATCAAATTTGTATTTGTTTTTTAATAAAAAGAAAGTTAATAAGTTTAAAAAAAATTAAAAGCTAGTTTTATTATATTATTCTTTTTAACAAATGTTTTATAAATAATATAATAAACATTTTTTAAACGTTTATTATAATTATTATAACTTCAAAATTTTAAATAAAAGTAATTTTTATATTATATATAAAATTAGTTATTAAATTTATAACTAATTGTTTAAAAAAAACACTTTTATATTAAAAGTTAAATATATTATTTGTAAAAGCTATTTAAGCTAATTTATAAACTATTATCTTTTTTAAATTTTTAAAAATATAGAAAAACAATATAATAAATCTTTAAAAGTAAATTAAAAATTTATTCTTTTTCTTTAGTTTAAATATTATAGTAATTTCAATTAGCTTTCAAATTTATAAAAAAAAGTTAAAAATCAAATAACGAATATATATATTTTGTAGAATATATTTAATAAAGTTTTAGTATATTTTGAAAAACTTAATTGTAATTTAATTAATATTTAAAAAAGTATTAAAGATATTTATAATATTTTGTTTTGTTTTTTTTAAGAAATAAAAGAGTTTTATATAAAATTGTTAAAACTTTATTAATATTCAAAAGGGTTTTGGATTAAATTGTTTGAAATATTATATCTATTTAATACTTCTAAATATAAAATATTTATTTTTTCTATAATATTTTTTATAAAAATATTATTAATTTTTAAAAGTAATAATTTAAAATTAAAGTTTAGTTTCTATTAATTGATAACTTTATAAAGTTTTTTATTGTTTTTTATATTATTAATAATATTTTTTAATAATTCTATTTAATATTATAAATAATATTCTAAAAGTTTTTAATTTTATTAAGAATCCTTAAAACTTTATTTTAAGCTTTACAAATCTAAAAATATTTTTTATATATTTTTTAGTAAATTAGTATTTATTAAAAAACAAAATAATTTTATTCTTTATTAAAGTTTCCGACAATTTGTACTACTAAACTAATTACAACTATAAAGCCCTATATATATTCCTTTATATTATTATCAATAATCAAAATTAAAAGATTTTACAATTGCTTTATATTTATATATACAAAGTTTATAAATTTGTTTATATTTGTTTCAAATACTTCAAAATAATATTAATTTAATATTATTTTACTTTTATTAAAAATCAAAATAACTTATATTTTATAATTTGATTCTAAATATATATTCTTACAAATATTAATATATACAAATAAAATATTAAAAAAAATCGAATCCAAAATATATTTAACTTTATAAATAGATTTATCAAATATTCTAATATAATCTATTTTATTATTTATAGATTAATAAACAAAATTTGTATTTTTATAAATAGATTATATGTTAAATTTAGATAAATTGTATTAAATATTAAAGCTTTTATTTATTAAATAATATAATAATAATAAAAAAATCAAAATATAATCTATAATTTTATTAGTAATAAACTACTAGTATTAATAAATATTAAAAATAATTATATTATTTATATCAATTTATAAAAAATCTTTGCTATTAATTAAATCATATTATTGTTAAATATAAAAGCTTATATTTTTACAAATCTATATTATTATTTTAAGTTTAAAAAAGCTTTTAAAGTTTTTGAAATCCTAAATGTTAATTAAAACAAAACAATTACATTTTAAGTAATTCCAAATTCAAATATTAATTATAATTTATAGTTTTTAGATATAAATTATATTGATTTTTTATAAATATAATATAATAAAAATTGTTAAATAAATAAAAAGTTTATTATTAATATTAATTTACCTAATTTAAATATTTTACAATCAGGTTTATTAATTGTAATAAATATTATTATATTTTTTATATTATATTAATATAAAAAAGAATTATTAAAAGTTATAATAAGTTTATTAATACTATTTGATATTATAATATTAAAATAGGTTATAAAGTTTATTATAAAAAATTTATTTTTAAAATTCTTAGGCAAAATTGATTTATAAAGTTAACTTTTAAAAATAACTTTAGAAATTTTAATAATATTTTTAATTTTTAAAATGTTTTTAATGTTTTTATATATTATAATAATCTATTTGCATTTGTATTTTTTAAAAATAATATTAATATTTTAATTTACAATTAAACTTTAAAACTATTTATTTACAAATTCTTTTATATAAAGAATTTTATATAAACTATTATTATATTTTTTGATAATATTTAGTTTTTTATAAGTAAATCTAACTTTTTTGTTATTTTTATAGATTAAAATTGTAGAGTATTTTTAATAATTAGATTCAAAAAAGCTATAATAATTAATATATTTAAAATTTTAAAAAATAATTAGTTTTAAAAGGTTTTTTATATTAATTAATTTTAATATTACAATATATATAACAAAAGGGTTTTATATATTAAATAGAATTATAGAATCCTTAATATTTAGGATTATAATACTAGTAGTTTATTATAAATTTCTTTTTAATAAGTTTAATTATATTATTATAATAAAACAATTTAAAAAAAGTAATAAGTTTTAAAAAAAAATAATCTATATATTTTTTTTAATTAAAAAATTAATATTATAATATAATATTCTATAGCTTACAAATTTAAAAATGATTTAAAAAATAATCTCTTTTTTAAGTAAAATTTTAAAAGTTAAAGTAATAGTATTATTATCATTTTGGAAATTAATCGGAATATTAAAAATAATATAATTGAATTAAATTTTGAGTTTTTTTAAATTAAAAATATTGAATGTATATAGGATTATTTTGGTATTAATTTATATTAGAAGTTTATTTTAAATTTATATATTGATAAAAATAATAATTGAATTAATTATAATAAATAAAATAAGGAAAATGAAGTTAATATAAATTTATTAATTTGTTAAATCAAATTTTAACAAAAAACAAAAAAGTTTATTTATTATAATAATATTTAAAATTTATATTTTATAAAAAGTTTAATATTAATTAATATTTTAGTTTTATTAATACTAAAATAAACTAAAGTATAATTTATAAATAATATTTTATTTTTAGTTTTTGTAATAAATAAAGTTTTTAGATTATTTTTTAAATTGATTTACAAATTTTTTAGAACATTTATAAACAAAATAGTAGACTTTGATTTAATAGATTTAAAGAAAAAGTAATTATATAAATGAAGCAAAATAAAAGTAGTTTTATTTAATTTAAAATAATTAAAAATTATAAAAAAATTAATTATTTTTTGTAACAATTTGTATATAATATTTTGATTTGTATTATTTTTATAAAAAATTATAAACTAATTTAAATTAATTATAAAAGTAAATAAAATTTTTCTTATTTGTTTTCTTTGTATTTTATAATTTCAATAATTTTATTAATTATAATAATAATACTATTTATTATTTTGTTATTTTTTATATTAATATAAAAAAAAATTGTTTATTTTATTTATTTATTTTTTAGTTTTTTTAATTGTAATAAAAAAACTAAGGTTACTATTAAAATGCATAAACTTAAAATGTTGTAATTAGAGTAGTTTAACAAAAATAGTAATTTATATAATTATTGTTATTGCTGTAAAAGCAATTATATTAATGAATAAAGTTAATCAAAAGATTAATAAAGTTATTTTAATTGATCTAAATTAGAAATACTAAAAGATACCTCTGATTCGAAATATTGCATAGAGTTGTAGTATAATAGTATAATAGTATAATAGTATAATAGTATAATAGTATAATAGTATAATAGT
>NGKI01000014.1:351074-369783 GCA_002162615.1 Myriosclerotinia duriaeana | reverse complement strand
AGTATAATAGTATAATAGTATAATAGTATAATAGTATAATAGTATAATAGTATAATAGTAGTAGTAGTAGTAGTAGTAATAGTAGTATTAATTAACGACGGACAGAAAAGGCTTAGAGCCTAATCCTAAAAACCTTTTAAAGGGTATAGCGTTATATTTAGTTAGAAGTTTATTTAAAGCTAAAACTAATTTAAATCCTTTTAAATTATATGATTAGTTTAGTATTATAGTTTTAAAAAACAAATTTGAGAAAGGAGTAAGTTTAAGTAAAAAGTTCCTTTTTTGTTAATCAAAATGGAATTTAAGGTTATAGGGATTGTAAAGGTTCTTATATTAATAGTTAAAATGATTAGAGTATATATATAAAAGATTTAAAATCTTTAAAGGTTAAGTAAAATATTATAGATAAAAGAAAACTTTAATATAGTTTAATATAAAATGGGAAAAAAAAAGTAAGTAAATAGTAAAAATATTATTAAATTATTTTAAACAAAATTTAAAACAAAATTTTATAATATTTATTAAATTAATTAACTTTAATACAAACTTTATAAACTTTATTCAATATTTATAATCTTTTGTTATAATAAATAAAAAAATGTTAAATTGTTAAAACTATTATTTAAAAAGCTTTTAGGTTTTTCAATAATAAATTGAAATATTTTAGAATTTTAAATTGTTTATATAAATAGTTTAGTAAGTTAGTTTTAATATGTTTAAACTTTTTATAGTATTAAACAAAATTTTTATAAATAAAATATAATACTAATATTCAATAAAGTTGATTTTTAAATAAATCAAATTCTATTAAAAGTTTAATTTTACATACAAAGTATTAGTGTATATATTTTATTGAAAATTTATTACTTCTAATAAACTACTAATTTTATTAAACTATAAAATAAAATTCCTTAAAAATAAAATTAATTTCGCTAATAATAAATATAGAAGTTAAACTAGTATTTCAAGTTTACTTAGCCTTATAATTTGTAAATCTATTAATTACTACTTTATTCTTTTTAATTCTAATATATCCAAAAACCTATTAAATTCTAATATTATAAATTTCTATAATATTTTAATAAATAAAAAAAACCTATTGAAAAAAGTTTAATATAATACTTTTTAAATATTAAATAATCAAAATATTATTAATATAAAATTAAAAGTATTGAATCCGGATACTATTAAACATTTATATAATATATTAAACCTTTTTTTATATTTTTATAATTTTTGTATTAAAAATATATAATATATTATTAATGATTTTTAAGTTAAATTTTATTTACTTACTATTTTAATCAATCATATATTTATAATTTATAGTTTTAATATTATTCTTATATTATTTAAATCCATTTAAAAAAAATAGTAATTTTGTTTAAAAGTAAAAAGATCTATTATTATTTAAATATAATAAATAATTTTTTTTTGTTTATCTTTTTAATAAAATCTATTTTATAATAAATTATAAAATATAAAAGATATAATACAGATTTTAATATATTCAAAAAAATTTAAATTAAACATT
The DNA here is from genome assembly GCA_002162615.1 of Myriosclerotinia duriaeana. Lineage (NCBI taxonomy): Eukaryota > Fungi > Ascomycota > Leotiomycetes > Helotiales > Sclerotiniaceae > Myriosclerotinia > Myriosclerotinia duriaeana. Next base: position 368,249 of record NGKI01000014.1, on the reverse strand, counting down.
ATACCTTAGTTTTAATAATTCATAAAATTCTTATCCTTTATTTTTTAATAATAAATAAAAGGATAATTTATTGAATTAAAAGGTAAGCAGAGTTTATTATTTAGATTTTTATAGTAAAATGTAATTTAGCTTTTTCTAGTATAACTTTATTAAAAAGTATATTTGAATCTCTGAAAAATATAATATTGAATGTAGTTTTTTATATTAAAAATACTTTTTTAATAATTAATACAAAAATCTTTTTTATTAATATTATATATTAGTTTATTTTAATATTAATAATAATTTTGCATTTTATTTGTAAAAGTTTAGAAAACTTTGTTCTTTTATTATATTATACTTTTATTTTATAGATTAAAAAAAGTATTATATAAATTATTATAACTTTTTTTAAAGCAAAAATAAAAGGTTTATTAATAATTTAAATTAGGTTTTTAATATAGTATACTAGTATTATAATATAGGTTTTAATAGTTTTTTCTATAATATAATCTTTAAATATAAGTTTTTGATTAAATTAAACTATTAACTATTTAAATGTTAATTACTTTTCAATTTTGTTTGCAATAATAATCAATATAATAATTATATTTTTATTAGCAATATAAACAAAAATGTATTTGCTTTTTCTTTTAATTAAATAAATCATTTTTAGTTTTTTAAAAATAAAAACTATTTTATTCTTAAACTTTTAATATAAAATATTTTTGATTTTGTAGATAAGGATTTGATATTATAATTAAAAATAAAGAATACTTTATAAAAGTATAAATTATTAATATGTTTAAAATATAATATAGTATTCTAAACTATAAATTTTATTAAATATAATATATAAAATATAAAAAATAATATTAAATCTTATAAAGTTTTATATATTATTTTGTAATTAAAAATTGTTAAATTCTTCAACCAAATCTGTATTTATTTTTTTAATAAAAAAAAAGTTAATAAATTTAAAGAAAATTAAAAACTAATTTTATTATATTATTTTTTTTAATAAATATTTTTTGAAAAGTATATTAAATACTTTTTAAATATTTATTGTAATTATAATAATTCCAAAGTTTTAGGTTTGAACAACTTTTATATTATATATAAAATTAACTAACTATTAAATTTATAATTGATTATTTAAAAAAAGTTTTATTATATTAAAAATTAAGTATATTATTAATAAAAATTGTTTAGGTTAATTTATATATTATTATTCTTTTTAAGCTTTTAAAAATATAAAAAAGTAATATAGTAAATCTTTAAAAGTAAATTAATTTTTTTTTTAAATATTATAATAATTTTAATTAATTTTCAAATTTGTAGAAAAAAATTAAAAGTTAAATAATAGAAATATATATTTAATAAAATGTTAGTATACTTTGAAAAGTTTAATTATAATTTAATTAATATTTAAAAAAGTACTAAAAACATTTATAATATTTTATTTCACTTTTTTTAAAAAAACAAAAAGGTTTTATATAAAAGTATTAAAGCTTTATTAATATTTAAAAATTTTTTGAGTTAAATTATTTATAATATTAAATTTGTTTAGTATTTTTGAATATAATACTTTTGTTTTTTTTATAATATTCTTAATAAAAATATTGTTAATTTTTAAAAATAATAATTCAAGATTAAAGTTTAACTTATATTAATTAATAACTTTATAAAGCTTCAAGTTTTTATTATCTTTTATATTATTAATAATACTTTTCTAATAATTCTATTTAATATTGTAAATAATATTTTAAAAGTTTTTAATGTTAATAAAACTTTTAAAATTTTATTTTAAGTTTTGCAAATTTAAAAATATTTTTTATAAATTTTCTAGCAAATTAATATTTATTAAAAAGCAAAATGATTTTATTCTTTATTAAATTTACTAACAATTTATATTACCAAATTAATTATAATTATAAAGCTATATATATATTTCTTTATATTACTTTTTATACTATTTAAAGTTAAAAGATTTTATAATTGTTTTATATTTATATATATAAAATCCAAAAACTTTAGTTTTAAGAATTTTAAAATAATATTAATCCAAAATTGTTTTGGTTTTATTTAGAATAAAAGCAATTTGTATTTTATAATCAAATTCTAAATATATATTTTTGTATATATTAATATATACCAAAAAAATATTAAAGAAAATTAAATTTAAAATATATTTAATTTTATGAATAAATTTATTAAATATTTTAATAAAATCTATTTTGCTATTTATAAATTAACAAATAAAGTTTATATTTTTATATATAAACTATATATTAAATTTAAATAGATTATATTAAATATTAAAATCCCTGATTACCAAATAATATAATAATAAAAAATAAAAATAAAAAATAATTTATAATTTTGTTAATAATAAACTATTAATAAATATTAAATACAATTATACTATTTATATCAATTTATAAAAAATCTTTATTATTAATTGAATAGCATTATTAAATACAAAAGCCTATATTTCTATAAATATATATTATTATTTTAAATTTAAAAAAGTTTTTAAAATTTTTGAAATCTTAAAAATCAATTAGTTCAAAGCAATTGTATTTTAAATAATTCTAAATTTGAATATTAATGATAATTTATAGTTTTTGAATACAAATTATATTTATTTTTTGTAAATATAAAATAATAAGAATTGTTGAATAAATAAAAAATCTTTTACTAATATTAGTTTAATTAATTTATATATTTTATAATTAAGCTTATTGATTGTAATAAATATTATTATATTTTTAATATTATACTAATATAAAAAGAATTTATTAAAAATTATAATAAACTTATTAATATTATTTAATATTATAATACTAGTATTCAAGCGGTTTATAAAGTTTGTTATAAAGATTTTGTTTTTAAAAATCTCAAATAAAATTAGTTTATATAATCAACTTTTAAAAGTAATTTCAAAAAATTTAATAATATCTTTAATTTTTGATATACTTTTAGTACTTTTATATATTATAATAATTTCTTTACATTTATATTTTTCAAAAATAGTATTCATATTTTAACTTATAATTAAACTTTAAAACCATTTGTTTACAAATATTTCTAAAGTATAAATAATTTTATACAAATTATTATTATACTTTTAGATAATATTTAATTTTTTATAAATAAATATAATCTTTTTATTATTTTTGCAAATTAAAACTACAAAATATTAGTATTAATAATTGGATTCAAAAAAACTATAATAGTTTATATATTTAGAATTTTAAATATAATTAATTTTAATATTATAATATATATAATAAAAGAGTTTTATATATTAAACAAAATTGTAGAATCTTTAATATTTAAAGTTGTAATAGTTTAATACAAATTTCTTTTTAATAAATTTAATTATATTATTATAACAAAATAATTTAAAAGGAATAATAAACTTCAAAAAAGAAATAATCTATATATTTTTTTTAATTAAAAGCCTGAAGGTTAATATTGTAGTATAATATTTTATAGTTTATAAATTTCAAAATAATTTAAATTGTAAACACTATTAAACGCTACCAAATATCGAATAACATTGACAAATATTAAAGTTTTTTTAAATAGCTTTTAGTGTAAATTATAATCAATAGATTTATAATTATATATAATAGAATACTATATTTAATTTTTTTTAAGTTAAATATAATAAGAAATAGAAATATAATAAAATAATTAGTTTTTAATAGTAAATTAGAAGAACTTTTTTTAACAAAATATATTAGAATACTAGTATAATGATTTAATGAATTAAAAAACTATTAATATTGTAAAATAATTATAAGTGTTTATATATATAAATGATAATTTTACTAAATATATCTTCATTAAGTTGTAATAGATTATTGATAATATTTATAATATTTATTTGCTTTTTTAATTAATATTAAATAATAATAGATAATGTATAAGATTAAAAATTTTAGTAAAAAAGATTCATTTAGAAGATTAAGTATTAAATAGATTAATATTATATTAGTAAATTATAAATAGTTTTAAATAAGATTTCAAAATTTAGTATATTAGAAAGATAATAGTAAAGAAAGTAATTATAAATAAAAGAATTGATAAAAATATTATAATTATTAAAACAAATCTAAATAATTAAAACTTTAAAATAATTGATTTGTTTCAGGATTTGCTTTTAAAAGATTTGTTTGAATAATAATATCAATTATTATTATTATTCTATTACAAAATCTTTTATTAAAAATTATTTTAAAGTAAATACTAGTATTTAACTTTTTGTTAATTAATAATATATTAGATTGTGAATTATATAAATAGAATATAAAAAACAAATATAAAATTTTCTAAATATTTTTAAAAGTTATAAAAATAGCAATTTTATTTTTAAGTTTTAGTTATAAAAATAGGAATATAATTAATATAATATTTATAATTATAATAAAATTTAATAATACTTTGATAGAATTATTTGATTATATAGAAAAAAGAATATATAATTAATTGTTCAATTAATAATATAATATAGATTAGAATTTATTTAAGTATAATAAAAAGTAAGATTTTAATGAAATATAAATAAGATAATTATTAGTAGTTATTGTTTAGTAAATTAAAGTATAGTTATTATTAATAGAATTATTAGATTTAAATTATTAGTTTAATGGAATTATTAGATTTAAATTATTAATTGAATAATTAAATATATTAATAAGTTTTATAACTAAAGGATATAAGCTTTTTTAATTTTAATTAAAAAGATTTACAAAATATTCGAATAATAATTGTAAGAAAAATTATAATATTTATATATTTATATTTTGATTGAAGTATTTAATATTGATTGATAATAAAGTTGTAATTATTAAAGTATTTTTGAATTGTTTATATAATATAATTTATATATAATATATTATAAATTTTATAAGTATTAAAAGAATATTTATAGTAATAATAACAATTTTAATATTATATAATATTTTAAAAAAACGTTTTAGAATATTTTTAAAAGTTGTTATATAGAATTCGTTAAAAGATAGATGTTGTATTAAGAATTTTCAAGAAAAACGAATTATATAAAGTTTTTTGAATATTATATTTTAGAATGTAAAAATAGTAAGTATAATAATAGAATATAATTAATTGATAATGATTTGGAATAGTTTATTATTAGATTTTTAGTTGTATATTAAGTATTTGTAAATTGATATATATTTAATAGATTTTTTCAAATAGATTAATAATTTTAAATTAATATTTTAAATAATAATTAATTATTTGTTAATTTGAAATAGAAAGTAATAAAAGAAATATTATATTTTTAATAAAAAGTATATACAAAATAAATATTGTAGATTAAATAATTAGAATTAGTATTTTTATATATAATAATTATATAATCAATTGCTTATATTTATATACTTTTTATTAAAAAAATTAAATTCCAAGAATAACAGCAAACAATAATGATAATTTATATGTAATTGTTATTTTGTTGAAAAGTCTTTTTAATATAAAATTTTAATTATTTAATAAGAAATTAAAATCATTAAATATAAATACTTGTAAAAAAAGAATAAAATATATTTATTTATATTTTATTCATATATTATTTAATTTCTAATTTATTTTAATTTGTAGTTACTCTTTAATTGATTTAATCTCTACATGTTTATAAAAATATACTACTAACTTGAAACATTAAACATTAAAAACAAAACTATTAAATTAATTTTTAAAAAGTTATATATATTAAATTAAACAAAGTTTTTTTGTATAATTATATATATATTTTATATAATATAATGTACTCTATATAAAATATTCTACATATTATCTATTTTGTTTTTTTTCGCTTCTTTTTTCACTTCTTATTTTCATTTTCTACTAATATTTTTGCTTTTTATTTTCGCTTCTTATTTTCGCTTCTTATTTTCGCTTCTTATTTTCGCTTCTTATTTTCGCTTCTTATTTAAAATTTAAACAAAATAACAAAATAAACTTTATGCTTTTATCTTTATTATTATAATTATTAATTATCTAATTTATTTTCTAATTCATTATTTGAATCTTTTATATTGGTTTAAAAATCTCTAAAATGTTAATATATATTTATATTATAAAATAAAACCTAAATTGAAAAGAATTTAACAAATACAAAATGCTTCAAAAGGAATTAAGGGAATAAACTTTAACAAATATAAATTATTGTATTTGTAAATCTAAAAGTTTACTTATACTTTTGAGCAAATGTAAAAGCATTATCAAAAAATTATAAAAAATATCAATCATTGATACTATTTCAAATGTATAAAAATTATATTATTAAATAAAAAATTTTTACTTTTAAAAGGTCTTTGAATATTTTTTTTATTTTTTAATTTTTTTATAAATTAAATTACTGCTTTTTTTGTATTTTATAAATAATACAAATTATTCAAATATATTCAAGCCTATTTTAATACTATATTATAATAATCTAATGCTTTATATTTTATATTAAAATCAAAACAAACAAAAATAGAAAAATCTATTAGAAAACTTATAATTCCAATTATTATATGGTTTCATTTTGAATTTTATTTTGATTAAATTAAAGATTATTGATAATTCTTTAAAAAAGATAGAGTTATATTATTTAGAATTTTTTAAACTATATATTAAATATTTCAATAAGAAATTTATAACTTTTTGCTAGTATTTTATATTTCAATTTATTCAATTTTTTTAAAGTCAGGTTTTCTAAAACTTTATTATCTAATACTAGTAATAATTTTTGATTTAATTATATATTATAAATTAAAAAAGCATTTAATAAAAACTTATTTTAGAAGGATTATAATTAAAACTCTAAAAGAATAAATAAAGGAATGTAAAATACTAGTAGTTGTATTAAATATATTTTATTATTCAAAAAATAGAAATTAACTTTAATTGATCATAAGTTTTATTATTATAAAATATTTTATAATTAAGAAATGAGCTTTGGTTTTCTATAATATCTATTATAGATTAAAGGGTTAGTTCTATATTTGAAAAAAATGAGAGTTATTATTTTAAAAAAACAAATTCTAAAAAGAAAATATAACTTGAATTTTATAATAGAACAGTATAATTTACTTTTTTAAATTAAATTCTAATTTTTTAAAGAATTGTCGGGAATTGCATGACCGTACAGGACAGATTAGGTTAGTACTAGCCGTACGGCGCTAGCGCCTCGGCAATAACCTATATAAGTTCTCAAACCCTCTATATACTAGCTCTCCTTAAGCAATGAATATCATATAAAGTTACATAGTACTATTTGTTGATCTTCACTACCCTAATGATTCCAATACTAATTAATAATATTATAAATTAGAAGTCTGGGATTATTTTTAATTGTATTATACTTTGAAAGTAGTTTAAGAATTTAATTAAAATTCTATTCGAAAAAGTATAAGCTTTTGTATACAATTATTATGATTAGTATTTGCTTTTATATATTAAAAGAATTATAAAAGCTTATATACAGTTATTATAACTAATATTAGCTTTTATATTTCTATTACATTTATTATGCACCTTATTCAAGTTTAGTAAAAACTATTTCTTTATTACACAAAGCACCTTATATTTTGTATAAAACCTACTACAAAATTTCTTGATTTTAAAAGGTTAAGCTATCTGATAATATTTGTAAAACCCTGCGGAATTTTATTTATTTTAGTAGATCTTCGTAAATACTATAATACAAACCTTTTATTGTAAGATTCTAATTAATAATCCCCTTATTTTGTGTATTTTAATAGACATTTTATAGTAATATATAAAAAGTAAAAAGTTTTAGGATATTAATACTCGGTGTATTTCAATATTTAGTTAATTCAAATTAATTAAGTAGCGATGGCTATAATCAATAAGAAATAAAGGAAATAAAATCTTCCAACACTAAATAATATACTAGTATTAAATAATTTCAATCTATATTATTAATAAAATTGATAATTAAATTCTCGATAGTAAAAAACAATGTATATAAAATACTTAAAACAAAGTATATAAAAAACATTAGCAAAAAAATATACAATGAAATATATATCAAAAGATTCTACAAGTACAAAATCTATTAATACCAAAAAAATGATTTATATAACTATAAACTATAAATAAATTTTATTAAATTATTCTCAAACTTTATATTCAATACTTTTATAATAACCAATATATTTTTACTATATAAACTATATAATAAACTTTGTTTATACAGTATATATATAAAAAAGAATACCAAAAAAACAATAAAGCTAATAAATATTGTTTTATCTGATATAAAATAAAATATCAAAAAATATTAATTATAAACAAATAAGTAAATTCAAAAGGTTATAAAGAACCAAAATTTCAAGTTTAAATTTTTTAATATATTTAAAAAAATGAGTTTTATTTATATTAATAAAAGAAAAAAACGAAATAATAAATATGAAAATATTATCCCAAAAGAATATAAATTTAATTTATTTATAATACAAATACTAATACTTTTTAAAATACTTTTAAAAAGTACCATACAATAATAATAACAATTTTAAAGATACCTCAAAAAAGTTTTATTTAATCCTTTTCCAAAAACTACAAAACTATTTTATTTTGTACAACAAACAAAAGGATAACAAATTAATCTAGAAGAGTTTTATTATCAAATACAATATCAACAAGAGCTATAGCAAAAAAAGCATTAATAAAATAATACTTTTGGAAATCTAATTGGAATTATTAGAAATAGCGAAAATGCTTTTAATAATCTAATTAAGATTGTTAGAAATAGCGAAAATGTTTCTAATAACTTAATTAGAATTAACTTTAACAACCCTAATAATGATCCTAATAACGACAATAATTTCAATAGCAACGATTATGGAAATAATAATCGAAAACGATTATATTAAAACAATGATAATTATGGCTATAGATATTCCTGTAATATATACTATACGCTAGCATAGCGGGATAGGATATAACTAATTTTGTAAAAATCTATAAGAAAAATAATAAATACTTTAATCAAAATAATAATTTTAATTATAAGTTTTTTGTTTTTAAAAATAACTATTGTAAAATCGATATGAAAACTTAGAACTATATTAAGACTTTTTTAATTATACTAATTAATGTTGTATTTGATTTTTATTATTCGAATTTAAGGAATTTACTAGATATTTTGGATAATTTGTATAATATAATAATTATAATATTTAAAGAAAACAAATATTATTAAAATGTATTATAAAAGTAGAAAGTAGTTATACTAAAAAGTATAATAATTAAAAACAAAAGAAAACTAATAATTAATTACTTTTAAATTATAATTATAGAACTTTATTATTTACAAAAAGGATTTTTGTATAATTTCTATAATAACAACTTTTTGTACTAAAAGCTTATTAATATATATTAACCTATTAAAGTATACTTTACTGCTTATTATAAACTAACTAAAGATATAATAGAACTTCTAAAGGATTTACGATTTTTGATTTTAATATAAAAAAAAACTAATTCTAAGGAAATTCAGGGTGTTTTTCTAGTTAACCGGAAATATCAAACAAATTGAAATAATAATAAATAAAATTATTAATAATAATATTTATTTGTAAAAAATAATAAAAGATACTTTGTTTACAAAAAAGTAAATTATTAATTAAATAAATATAATAAAAAGAAATAAAACAAATTTAAAAGAAAATACAAAAAGAAATATAATAGGATTTAACAAAGTTTTGAAAAAACTTTCAATTAATATTTTTAAAAATACAAAAGAATTTTATTAAATAAATTAATTAGCAATAGTAAAAACAATATAGATATTAATAAAAAAATTAAAATATTTTTTAAATAATATAATTTTAAAAATAAAGAATCAAAGATTGATTAATATATTATTTTATACAATTTAATTAATAATCAAAAAGTTATAAAGGATTTATATAATAAAGTATTTTTGTATATTATAATAAACAAAAAAAATAAAGTTTTTATTAACTATTATAATAATAAAAAGTTTTATAGTATAATAATTAATAACAAAGTAATAATATGTTTTATTATAAAATATAGATAATTTCTAGTATATAAAAATATAGTTAATAATAATATTGAAATTAATAAATCTAGAATAAATATTGTTTAAATAATATTTGATATTAGATTTATATTATTAATAAACTTAATTTGAATCTAATTATTTTTTGAACAAATTGAATTTCATATTATTAAAACAAATACACTATTTTTTCTATTATTAATAGATATAAATAAACTTAAGATTTATTTTAATAATTTTAATAATATACTTATTTTAAAAACTGTTTAATATTTAATAATTTGCAAATTTAAATATAAGTTTTTGTTTTAGAAAATCAATGTTTAGTATTTTATATAAAAATTAATTGATTTAAATAAATACTATTTAATAAAAGCAGAGTTATAGTAATTATATTAATAATTTAATTATTTATTTGTTTTCAAGTTTTATTATATTTTTTAACAAACAGGATATAACAATATTATACAAAAAGACCTTGAAAATCTTATCAAATTTTGTGAATTTTACTAAAAATATAAAAGATTGCTCAAAAAATTCAAATTTAATTTACAAGACGATATCGATTTTAACTACTCTATTATTATTAATATAATGTACATTAATAATAAACTAATTCTTCATATAATCAATAAAAATATTAAATTTCAAATAATTTAATAGTTTGAAAATATTTTTATAAAATATATATAAAAGAAATTGAAAATATACTAAATAAATATTTATATAAAACTTTTAGATTATATTATGTATAATAAAAGAAAAAACTTTATAAATAAAAAATTTATACAATATACTGATTTTATAGTTATTAGTATAAAAATAGTACTTATAGAAGTATATTAGTTTATTAAAATAATTAAATAATACTATTATATTTTTTAACGTATATATAATATTATTAACAAAAAAATAAATAGTTTAAATCTTACAAAAAAAATGAAACTTCAAATAATTATAAAAGCTGTAAATAATTTTGCTAGTTTAAATAAGCTTATACCAACTTTATTAGTATTCGGAATATACCTTTAAATAAGTAAAATAGACTTATTTATAATATTAATCAAATAATAATTTATAATTATTAAAAAAGTTATAAATAAGATTAATAAAATTAAAGTAAAAAGATAAATTTTTAATACATTAGTACAACGAAATAACCCAAATATTATTTCTATAAACAATTTACTTTTCAACTCAAATATTTTAGTATAGCAAAAAAACAATAATTGTATTAATAAATAAATTAATTTATTTAAATTGATTAATATTAATAATAAAATTTGCAAAATTCAATTACTAAATAACTTAACGAATTTTTATTCAATAGTAATCAAACTATTTTTAACAACTTTGCTAATTCAGGGAGATATTTTATTGATTTAAAAAGTAGTTCTAAAAATAGTAATTTTATTTATATTAATAGCTTTATTAATATCAAATTTTTGCATTAAAATATTATATATAAAAACATTTATTATATTTAATATATTTATTCTATTTATAATAACAATTCCTAAACCTAAACAAAAATACCATTTATATAGTAATATAAGAAATGTATAGGCGTTACCCAATATTATTATTTATTTTCAAACAAAATAATAACTATACTATATTAGTATTAAAGAAAATATCGAATATAATAAAATATTTATATTAATTTTACAATTGTATATAGTTATTTTGTTAATCTATACAAAATCAAAATATAAAGAAATTGATGGTTTAATAGAAAATAGTATATTTAAGATTATTAAAAAGAAAGATGTATTAGTAAATATCAAAATATTTAATTTATAGTTTGTTAATAAAATTAAGAATTAAAATATTAAAAAAACTTTTTTTAAATCTAGATTAGTTGTATAAGTATTTAAAAATAAAGATAAAAAAACAATACTTATATAATCATTTATGATTCAAAAAGTTAATCAACGAATTATATTAATATTAATAGTAATATTAAAAATTTAAAACAAAAATATAAATTTGTTAGTTAGGAATATTAAATAAATATATATTTAATCAAATTTGGATTTGATAAAATTATTTTATATCCGTTTATTATAAAAAATGAATATACCAAAAAATTATATTTTTTATATTATTTGGTTTTTATATAAAATACTAAAAGCCAGAAACTATTAGTTTAATATATACTACAAATATTATTTTAATACTTTCAAAATAGCTTAATCTATATACAACTCATATTTATTATATATAACTAAAAGCAATAATATATTTAGTATTATTAATTTATAAATAGATAATATATTTATTATAATTAATAAAGTATTTGTTGATAAAAAGTAAAAAGAATTTGAAAAAGCAAAATTTCTAGTTAAAAACTAAAAAGTTTTGATATTAAAGATATTTATTAAATTTAATAATAGATTAATTATTATAAAGAATAAAATTATTTATTTTAATTAAAAAGATTAATATTATAATATAAAACTTATTAAATTAGAATCTATAGATATACTCAGAATTTAAAGAAAACTTTGAAAAGCAATAACTTCAAAAAACTAGTATATCATTTAATATATTAGAAATGTATATATAATAATAATATATTAATTAAAAGTATTTTTTGATTTTTTGTATATTGTTTAAATTATAGATTTTAAGGAAGAAAATATTAAATTTTTTAATAAACAAATATAATAATAAATAAATAACTTTACAAAAAACATTAAGTTTATTTTATTTAATATAAAGTTATTCAAACTAATTGTATTTATAAATATTTTTTTGACTAATAATTATAATTTATTTTTTCAAATTAAATATATTATAATTTTTATAAACAAATATAATAATATTAATATTATTTATTAATTGTTTATTAAATATAAAAAAATTATAAGAAGTATATTTATATTAAAGCTTTATAGTATAACTTTTAGTTTTGATATTAGTATAATAATCAAAAGTATAATTAATAATATATTCTTGGAATTTAATATCTTATTAATTATTTATATCAACTTCAAATTATTTTATAATTATTTTACAAAACTAAATATAATTTACAAAAAAAAACTAATAATCGATATAATAGTTTTATAATAATTATATAAAAAACAAAAAATTGTAAAAATTAAATAAATTAACAAAAAATTTAACCTAATTGATATTATAATTAAATTAAAAGTTTATTAAACTTTTAAAGATTTAGTTAATAATAATTTTATTAAAATCAAAATTATAAAATAAATTAATAAAAAATAAAAAATATATAAGATATATAAAAATAAAAAAAAGTAAAAAAAAAAAAATATAAAAGTAATAATAGCAACTTCTATAATAACAATAAAGATAATTTTATTTAACTTTGAAAAATTGTTAATATCAAAAATTATATAATTATATAGAATAAATTAAATTAGTATTAATTATATAACACTAATGCCTTAACAATAACCTATATAAATTCTTAAACCCTTTGTATACTAACTTTCTTTAAACAATGAATATTATATAAAGTTATATAATATTATTTGTTGATTTTTACCACCCCGGTGATTCTAACAAGAATAAAATATAGATACTAGTTAGTAGAATTACAAAAACAAAATGTATAAAGCTAAAAAAAAATATTAAATATTATAGTTTAATTTTGATAATTTATATGGATTTTGTTTTTTTGGTTTGATTTAAATAAAAAAATAATATATTGAATTAAAACATAAACAAAAATAATTGTTTGACTTTGTATAATAATGTATAATTAGTTTTTTTATTATAAGGGTTTAACAAATAATTAATAGATTAACAAAAACATTTTTATTTACTATTATAAAATGATTTTTAATAAAAACTTAATTATAGTAATAGGGAAATAAGTTTTTGATTGATTTTTAATTCTAAGCAACATTGTTATACAGCAAAGTAATTTTTATTTTTTGTTTGCTTTTAAATATTAATATTATTAATATAAATTATATATTGAGAATTAATATAGAGTAAAGAAAATATACAATAAACTAAATAAAAAAATTATAATTATTATTAAAAGAACTTTGATTTGAATTAAATAATAGTTTTATGAAATTTTGCTAAAAATGAAATATAAATAGTAATCATTTTATATTGTATAATTAATTTAAATTATCAATTATTAAATTTTTTTTATTTAAAGCACTGTTATATTTAATTTATATATTTTATATTATTATAAAGCAAATAAGTTATAATATAATTATAAATCATTTATTAAAACTTATTGATTTTCTTTGTTAATGATTAATTACTTTAAAAAAACAATAAGCATTCTGAATTATATTGAAAATAAATACCCTAAACCAAATTGAAAATAAAGGAATGAAATAATTTAAGATAAAATATAAATTAATATCTTTTTTGTATTTATAATGGTTTGCTACTAATATCAATATTTAATTATTTAATTGATGAATTTTTTCATATAATTAATATAAATGTATTCTTTTAATTGTTAATTATACTAATAGTTTTTTGAAGTTTCTTTGTTTTATAATCTTTATTATTTATAGTTTTATTTAAGAAACCTTTGAATTTTCTAATAATAAATTAAATATCTAAATATTTTGATCTGATTGTAAAGGTAATATATATTAGTTTTGATATATTCAATTATTTATAAATACTATATTTAATAAAATATCAAAAGCTTTAATGCTTTAGTTTATTTATAATATTAAGTCAAATTGGTTTTGTTATATTTTATTTATTTTAATATTAAACAAAACTTCTATAAACAAAATGGAATAATAGAATTTAATAAAATTAATGTTTTTTGAAGTTTAATTTAATTATAAGTTTAACCTTTAAAAAAGCAAAACTAGATTAGGGAGTAAATATGATATTAAAAAACGCATTTAGTTTAATCTATAATTTGTTTTTCTTTTTGTCCTTTTGAAAAAGCAATTAATATAGTATTGAAAATGTACTTGCTTTTTTTAATAATATATCAATTTTTATATATAGCTTACTATTTTTATTTTTATTTGCTATTTTTATTAACTTTTATTAATAGTCCTTGTTTGTTTTTATTTTTCTATAACTATTAATGTATTATTCAATTTGTTATTTTTTGTTTTAAAAACACAAATCTATAATAATATATCAATTTATAATATATTGATATTTAGTTTATATTATCAAATAGTTCTATAAATTTATTAATATTAAACCTAAATTTATTTTTTGAAAACTTCAATTGAATAAACCTAATTTTGTTTTTGTTTTTATATATATTTTAACATTATTATTACAAAAAATAACTAATAAATTTGCAAATTATAACATTATATAAATTCAAAATACTAATTTAATTCTTGAATCTATCATTAACAAAATTGAACCCACTTTTAGGAAGTTTTGTTTTGCAATTTAATAATTTATTAAATACAACAAATTCTTAATAAAATATTAGGATTTATATTAGAATTTTATATATAAAATTAAGTTTTTAACTATTATTATAGATTTTCTAATTTAATATAATAAAATTAATAAAATTAATAAAATTAATAAAATTAATAAAATTAATAAAATTAATAAAATTAATAAAATTAATGAAATTAATAAAATTAATAAAATTAATTTAAATAAATATTGAATATAAGAAAGTAAACTTTTTTCTAGATTTTAATTATAATCAATTAGAGAATTCAAATCGTATACTATTAAATAAAAAATAAAGTTTTCTATATTCTTGTTTTGAAAACACAAAATTTTGCATTTGTAAAATAATACTATATAAAATAGTATGCTAATAAATTATCTATTTGTTTAATAAATGTATATAATTAAAATACTATCTAAAACCTTTTAAATATGTAAAAGTTGTTTTTAGTATTTTTTAATTGCAGAATTTATAACAAACTAGAGTCTACTTTTTTCAATTATGATGTAGGAAAGCATATATTTTTAATGTATTTAAAATAGTTTAGTTTACAATTATATGATTGTAAGTTATATAGATATAGTTTTATTATAAATCTATACTTATATCTAACAACTAATTGATTTTTGAATTTGTATTTTGTTTATTTGATTTACTTTTAAATTATTTGTTGATAACCCTTTTGTTAATTTTTTATATATTGCTATTAAGTTTTTATTCTACAATTGTTTTTTCCTAGCATACTATCAGGACGCATATATCTCGCATAACTTTTTTATAATAAATTCTACTCTTTAATTATAAAACCTACATTAGATTAAAATCCCCTTTTTTAGTTTTATTTTATTTTTTCAATTATAAATTTCCCTTTTTTGGAAGCCATGTTAATTGGTTATTCTAGCTGAAATTTAAACGAATTGTATTTCCTATTTTTCAAATTTGTACATTTTCTTTTAATCTTTTTATTAAAGCTATATACTATAATATTTTTTTTACTTTTATATAAATTTTAAAGTTAATAATAATTGAAAACAATTAAATAAGTAATATACAATATTATCAATAATATACAAAATATATTGTATAAATTATATTATATACTTAGTTAAATTAATAAAAAAGCATTACTAAAATATTAATATATTATAATTACTTCAATACTTTTTATAATTTTATAAAACTTGAATATAATATTATTTCAATAATATTTAATTCTAATGTTAAATTTTAATTTATTAAATTTTATATTTAATAGAGTTATTTAATATTAAATAAAAATATAAAGGAATATAGAGCTTGTTTTTAAAGGATAGAATTTAACTTAAAATAGATTAGAATTTAAATAGTATAAGAGTAAAATAGTTGAAAATCGTATTAATTTTAATAGTATAAATGCAAATTATTTTACTTTTAATATTTATAATTAATGTTTTTGTTTTTTATGATCTATATTTTTTTTAAATTAAAATTAAAATTACAAGTATTATTGAAAATCTTTTTGCTGCAAGTTTTTTTTGGTTTATCAAATTAAAGCTGAATTGTAGGACATGAATGAAAAATTCAATACAAAAGGCTGTCGAGTGCTATTATTTCTGAAAAGTATAATTTAAAATTGAGTTTATTATAAATAATAACTTGATGGTAGTAAGTCGACTTGCTTTTGTTGTTGTTATTATTATTATTATTATTATTATTATTATTATTATTATTATTATTATTATTATTA
>NGKI01000014.1:286126-350974 GCA_002162615.1 Myriosclerotinia duriaeana | reverse complement strand
TTTATTATTTTTATTATTTTTATTATTTTTATTATTTTTATTATTTTTATTATTTTTATTTTATTATTATTATTTTTATCATTATTATTTTTATCATTATTATTATTATTGTTATTATTATTATTATTATTATTTATTTATTTATATTATTTATATTAACTTGTAGGCTTAATGTCGACCCGCTTTTTATTATTATAATATTTATATTATATTAATATTATTACTATAATAATATAATAGTATAGTAATATAATAGTATAATAGTGTAGTAATATAATGTTGAGAATAGTTAGCAACTGTACTGTTCGGAAGTTAGGCTTAATTAGGTCTAGTGTTTTTCTTTGTCTGAATTAAGTATATAGTTTTGTACAAAAGATTTTAACTCTTTTATCCTTTTTAGTTAATATAAATACTACAAAACCTACTCTATTCAAACTGTTATATATAAAATCAATTAAGAACTTTAATAGGTTATAAACTTGGAAGTATAAGCTTATAGGAAAGTTTTAAGCGTTCTTTTGTATTTAATAATACATTATATTAAAAATAACTTTTTATAAATAAATCAAAAAAAAACAATTAAAAAAATAACAAATACAAAAACAAAAACAAAACAAAATATAATACTACAGTATTATTTTCAAAAGATTAGGGTATTTTCGATTCAAATATTGAAAAAGAAGAATCATTTGAATTTGAATTTATTATTTTATTAAAATCTATAATAATGGAAATAAACAATAAAGCTAGATTAATGTTGATTATAACATTTAACAATTTAATCCTACAAATATAATTACACTTCAAAAATACAAAAAACTTTAATACTTAGTTAAAAAATATAATAGATATAACAAATATAAACAATTTAGTAAATTATTTAAAAAACAATATAAATAAACTTATCGATCTTTATATTAAAATAAATACGAAAAAAAAGAAAAAAAATGATTTTAAAGAAGATTTCAATTTGTAGAATTACTAAAATGCGATAAACTTAAAGATAAGATTTAGTATTCAAAGAGTACAACAATACTAAAAAGATAATTAAACTGCTTAAAAACCATTATTATAGTTCAGAATATTATCTATATACCAATAAGTAAATACAATTCCTAAATCTAAAACTATACAATTATAATTCTATTAATAAGTTTATCACAAAATATAAATTAAATATTATATAACTTAATAATTTAAATATTAAACTTTCGAATTTAAATTACTATTTTCAGTTTTTTAATAAAATATCAAAATACTTTTTTATACAAATAAATTAACATTTGTTTTTAATTTAAAACAATAAAAAGCTTATAAATTTATATAATCTTATCAACAATTTTGTTAATAAAATAAAATAAAGTAAAAGTGCTATCAAATCAAACTTTGTATTTTATAAAAACAAAACTTACAACATAAAACAAAATAGAAATAATAAAAATGATAACAAAAAAAATAAGAAAAGTAATAGCAATTTTAATAACAAAATTAAATATAATTTATTACAATAAACCTAATACTTATAAAAATTATATTAACAAATACTTGTACAATTCAAAAAATACAAAAAGTATAAAAACCTAAAAAACAATAATTTAAATAAGAAATATTTAAAGTAAAATAAATAGCAAAAAACTTTGAAAAGTATTAAAAATAATAATAAAAAAAAAAAGAATTTTTATATTAATAAATAAAGCATTTTCGCTTGATTTTTAATTTGTTTTAATAAATTTTCAATATTTTTAGTTTCAATAAAAAATATATTGAAACTATTAAATTCAAAATTAACATTTAACACTTCTAATATTACTAATTCAACAAATCCTTAATCTTTACAAATAATTAGAAAAAAAGAATATTAAAATTATATATATAGTATTTAATTATTTGATACAAAAGTATTATTGTATTACTTATAAAATCAAAACGATTTTAAAATCTACAAAACTTTTTTAAAAGAAAAAGCAAATAACTTAATATTAATATTTATAAATAATAGAATTGTTTTAAATAAAAAAAGTATTATTGTACTTTAATGCAAAATACTTAATATATCAACAATTTAATTATATTAATTAATTATCTCTATTTTGAGGATATACTAGTTAAACTATTCAAATTTAAAGTTCTAAAATAAAAAAGCATATATAAAACTTATTTAAATAAAAATACTCTAAAAATAATAATAAATACAAAATTATAAATTATTTTTTAAGTAAATCAGTATTTTTGTATTCAACTAATTGATAAACTCAAAGTTTATAATACATTACCAACTATTTTACTATTTGCAATAAACTTTACTCTAAAACCTATAAAGATATAGTATCGCCAATTCGGGTATTTGTTACCCAAAAATATCAAGAATACTCGAAAGTTGCATTGTATTTGTCGCAAAGATATTAAATATTATACTACAAAACCCTTTGAAATAATAAATATCAATATAGTTAAGATTTATTTAATTAGTATAAATAGTTTTGAATAAACTATACTATTTATAAATAAAGTTATTAAAGAATATATAGTTTTTATATATAAAAAAAGATAGTATAAAACAAGTAATTTATTTATTAAATATATATACAAAAATTTAGTATAAAGTTATAATTAAATTATAAAAATTAAACAAAAAAAACAAATATAAAAAAATTATTAAATTTAATTATATAATTAAATAATTAAGATTACTTTTAAAGTTAATAATTCCCTTCGCTTTCGATCAAAATAGTATTTCAAAACGTTTAATTCATACAATTCTAGAAAAACTTCGCTCTACTTTTATAAAAACTTTTATACTTTAGCTAAAACTTATTAAAAAAATAACTTATATTATAAATCGTATAATAACCTATATACTTTTTAAAAAAATTACATTTTATATAATCTATATAAATCATTTTAAACTTAATATTAATAATTACTTTGATATTTCTTATTTAAAAATATTAAACAATATTACATATATTTATATCCTTAAAGAAAAACAAATTGCAAACAACAAATTTACATTTTAAATTGAAAAAGCTATTTTAATAGGATTTGAAAGCAATTATATATATAGAATGTATATTCTAATTCAGATTAAAAACAAAATTATTAGATTATTAAATATTTGATTTAATAAATTAAACTTTATTATTAATTTAATTAAAAATAATAATAGTTATCAAAATATAAAAAATAATATTAAATAACAAAATAATAATTTGATATTTATAAACAGTTTTATTTATACTCAATTTAATAAATTGATTATAGAAATTAATAGATTACTAAAAATAATTAATAAATATACTAATTCAAAAAACAAAAATATATTTAATTAAACTAATATTAATAATATCCCAAAAGTTATTTTTAAACCAAAATTCAATTAAAAATATTTAAAAAAATTCAAAAATAAAAGCAAAATTTAAAAACTTTAAATTAAAACTTTCAAATAAAGATATACAATTGCTTTTAGTATTTATATTACAATATTTAATAATTTTAAGAATAATTCTAAAATGTTTAATAAAGCTATAAAATTATTAAATAAAAACAAATAAATAAAATCTATTAAAATTAAATATCAATTATTTTTGAACAATAAAATATTTAAACTAATTAAAAGATTTAAGATTACTAATATAAAAATATTATATATTAAATATATTTTTTGATAGAAATATAATAAAAAAGAATAAATAATAAAGTATAAAATTAAATAAATAATATATAATTTTGAATAATAATATAAAAAGGATTTTAATTAAACATTTATAAATATATACAAAAACCCTTTATAAAAATAATTGTAATAATAATTGCTAAATACGATTTAGAAATATAACAAATAAACATAATTATAACTTTTTTTAATACTATTATACTAAAAGAATTACTAATTTATATAAAAATATTACTATATTAAAAATAAAATAAAATCAAATTCAATTAATCTAAAAAAAACAAAAATAAAATCGTTTAGATATATCTATTACTAAAAGTTTTATGTAAATTAAAACAAATATTAAAACAATAACAAAAAACAATATTTAATTTATTATTAAAAAGCCTAAAAGCTTTTTAAATAATAATTTAAACAACTTAATACTTTTTTTTTATTATAATAAAAAGCTATAAATATTTAGTAAAGCTTATAAAGTTTCTATTAGAATTAATTAGCTTAATAGATATTACAAAATTCTATTTTAAAATATATTTAAAATAATTTAGTATTATACTATCTTTTTTTATTGCTTATTTTGAGTATATTTATATTAAATTATATTAAAGTTTTCTTTTGTTTGCAATACTTTGCTTATTACTTTAATCTTTGAATTTTTTGTTCTAGTTATTTTAGTTACTAATATATAAACCTTTGTAGCCCCTACTATTTTGAATTTTATTTTAACTAACAAAAAAAGAGCTTTTCATTTAGGTTTTTACCTTTTTTCAGATTTGTTTTTTAAAACTATAATATTAAACTAATCAAATAAACTAAAAAAAATTAAATAAAATTTAACTTTAAATAAACCTTTAACTAAATATAATGCTATACTCTTTAGAAAATCCTTAGAACTAGGCTCTAAGCCTTTTCCGTTCGTTATTAATTAATACTACTACTACTACTCTATTTGCTAATATGATTTAGTATTTATAATATTTATAATACTTAACTACGTTTAATAGCATTTATATTATTAAATATATATATTAAAGTTTATTTGAATTTATAAAATTTAATAAATTTAATAAAATCTTATTTCAATATTATACTTATCGGTAAATTACTTTTATACTATTAAAATTAATAAAATTTTCAATATTTTTATTTTTATACTATTTAGATTTTAATGTAAAATAAATTAGAATCTATTTTTTAAATATAGATTTTATTTGTTTTCAAAAAATAAAATTTATATCAAATTATTTTTTCAATTAGGCTAATTCAAATCTGTAGTTTTTAAGGTTTGAGTTTTATTAGTTATTGAAATATTGATTATTGAAGTTGAAATTATTGAATAAGTTCAAAGGGAATGAATTAAGTAATTGGTTAAAGTTTTTCTGTATAGTTAGATTAGTAGTTATTTTGTATACGTTTTGTATAATATACTTTGTACGATATGTTTTGTATACTATCAATATTATTGTACATCATTTACTTAATAGTTTTTGAAAATTAGAAACTTTAAATATTATATAAAAGTAAAAGTAGTATTATAATATATAATTTTAATAAAGAGGTATAAGGAAAAAGCAAAAGTTTATAAAGTAAGAAGTGCAATTTGATTAATTTTTTGGCCGAATTAACTTATTAGCGAAGCTTCTAAAAGAGTAGAATTTATAGTTGAAAAGTAGAATCTATAACTGAAAAGTAGATTTTAGTTTAAAAAAGTATAATCTAGTTTACTTAGATTTTATAATAGAAAAATAAAATTTACTTTTTTAAACTAAATTTTAGTTTTTTGAAATATAGAATTTAAATAATATAAAAGTGAAATGATAGTATTTTTTATTAATTTTAATAATATAAAAGTAATTAAATTAACTTTTGATAATATAAAAGTAATTTATCGTATAATTATATATTAAACAATATATTCTTCTTTATTAAAAGTTTAAAAATATATCTTACCAATTTATTAAATACTTTTAATAATTATAATCAATATAGTATTTGTAACTTCTATTTTTATAAAAAAAACTACTTTGTTGCGTATTTAATAAGGTTTCAAATATCTCAAAATAGTTTTATATTTTTGAGATAATTTTGAAATAGTTTTAAAACTATTTTAAATCTATATTAATACTATTTCCAATTAATTTAGATATATTTTAGGTTAACTTAAATTTGATTTAAATTGTTTTGGGAGCTTTTTCAAAATCATTTCTAAATTGAATTGATTGTAATAACTTGCTAATTGTTTTGGGTATTTTGAGATGATTTATAGCTCAAAACATTTCCAAATAGTTTTAAGCTTATTTTAAGATTCTTTTAAGACTATCCCTTATCTTCTATATTATTATACTTTAATATTATTAATATTAATATTAATATTACTATTACTATTATTACTAATATTAATAGTATTAATTATTTATATAATATAAAAATATCTATTAGTATTATATTATTTACTATCTACTATATATTCATGTATTAGCTCTAGAATTACCACGGTTATCCATATAGTAAGGTACTATCAAATAAACGATAACTGATTTAATAAGCCATTCGCAGTTTCACAGTATAGTTGCTCAACTCTACACAACATTTCGAATCAGAAGTATCTTTTTGATATTTCTGGCTTAAATCAATCAAAATAATTTTAATAACTTTTTGATCAACTCTATCTATTAGTATAATTGCTTTTGCAGTAATAGCAATGATTAAGTAAGTTGTTATTTTTGCTAAGCTGCTTTAAACGTTGAACTTTGGGTTTATATATTCCAATGATGGTTTTGGCTTTCTTATTACAATTAGGAAAATTGCTAAAAGATATTAAATAAGTAGAATAAACAATTTATCTTTTTTTTGTATTAATATAAAGAATAGCAAAACAATAAATAGTGTTACTGTTGTAATTAATAAAGCTATTGAAATTGTTAAGTGCGAAGAAAATAAAAGGAAAGAAATCTTATTTGCTTTTGTTACTAGTTTGGATTAGTTTGTTGCTTTTTATAAGGATAATACAGATCAAAGTATTATTTATAAATTATTATAGAAAATGGTTAACTTTTTAACAATTTTTAATTACTTTAAGTTGGATGGAGTTGCTTTTATTTTGTTTTACTTATACAATTATTTTTTTTTCAAATTTATTGAATTAAAATCTGCTACTTTATTTGTGGAAGTATTAAAAAACATTTTGAAAAATAGTTCAAAAAATAACTCGAAAAATTCGGGGTCCTTTTTTATTGTTAAGATTAGGAGTATAATATTGTTTATTAGTTACACTTCAGTTTACTTTAGTATTAATAAGACCGGAATATTAATTAATATTAAACTTTTTGCAAAATGCAAGCTTTAAATATTGCTATAACAAACAGATTCCTTTGCTTTTTGTTAAAGCCTAATTCGATAAATCAGTGGATTTATGTTAGCTTTTATCTTTTTTATTTTATTTACTACAATTAGTTAAACAATTACTTTTGCTAATATTCAGGTACAAGATAAGCTGTTAATATAGATTAATGTTAAGATAATCTTATATATATTTAATACTTTTAATCTCGAAAAGCTTAAAGTTTGGTTTAACTATATTATCTTTAGTGTTTTAGTTAGCTTTTAAAATTGTAATAATATTATTATTCTAATTTTCAAAAGTTTAGTTAGAGAGGAGATTATTATTTAAATAATTTTAAAGTTTATAAGTTGTAGAATATTATATTATAATATTGATTTTTTGATTGGAAAAAGTATATAGATTATTTCTTTTTTAAAATTTATTAACTTTTTTAAATTGTTTTGTTGTAATAATATAGTTAAATTTATTAAAAAAAAGTTTATATTAAACTAATATAACTTTGAATGTTAAGAATTTTGTAATTCTATTTAATATATAAAACTATTTTACTATGTTTATTATAATATTAAAATCGATTAGTATAAAAAACTTTTTAAAACTAATTATTTTTAAAACTTTAAATATGTTAATTATTATAACTTTTTTGAATTTAATCATCAAAAATGCTTAATAGCCCTAATTTACAAAAATAGCAAAAAAATTAAATTAAATTGCAAAAAGCTAAACACTATCTGAAAGTATAGTGATGGTTTATACAAATTTGTATATATTCTAAAAATGCTTGTAAACAAACAACTTTAAAGCTTAGCTAAAGGTTAAAATAATAATATTATTCTTGAAAAATGTAAGTGTAGATAAGCTGTTATAGTGTATAAAAACATTAGAAGTATCTTAAAACTAAACTTTATTAAAGCTTTTAAAACTATCTTTAAAAATAAACCTTATAAGCCAATTTTGTTTGAGATTTTTAAGAATAGAACTTTTATAGTAGGCTTTGTAGATTATTTTGATATTATGATATTGAATAGTATTAATAAGCTTATTATAATTTTTAATAATTTTTTTTTATATTAATATAATATAAGAGGTATAGTAATATTTGTTGTAATTGATAAATCTAGTTATAAAATATTTAAATTAGTTGGGTTAATATTAGTAAAAAACTTTTTATTTATTTGATAATTCTTATTATATTATATTTGCAGAAAATAGATATAGTTTATATTTAGGAATTATAGATTATAATTAATACTCGAACCCAAAACTATTTAAAGTACAATTGCTTTACTTTAATTGATTTATAAAATCTTGAAAATCCTAAAAGCTTTTTTAGATTTAAAATAATAATATATATATATAAAAATACAGGCCTTTATATTTAATAATATTGTTTAATTAATAATAAAGATTTTCTATAAATTAATATAAATAGTATTGCTATTTTTAATACTTATTAACAGCCCATTACTAATAAAATTATAGATTATATTTTGATTTTGTTCTTTTTATTATATTATTTAGTAAATAAAGATTTCAATATCTAATATAATTTATTTAAATCTAGTATACAACTTATTTATAAAAGCATGGATTTTGCTTGTTAATTTATGGATAGCAGAATAGATTTTATTAGTATATTTAACAAGCCTATTTACAAAACTAAGTATATTTTAGATTTAATTTTTTTTAATATTTCTTTTGTGTGTATTAATATATGTGAGGATATATATTCGGGATTAGATTACAAAATACAAATTACTTTTATATTTAATAGAAGCAAGATAATATTAGATTAGTATTACTTTAAAGTTCCTAAAATCAAATTGGGCAAATTTTTGAATTTAGTATGTATAAATATAAAGCAATTATGGAATCTTTTGATTTTGGTAATAGAAAGCAATATAAAAAAATATATATAAAACTTTACAATTATAATCAATTTGGCAATACAAATTGTTAGAAAATCTGATAGGGGGTAGGGTTACCTTATTTTTTAGTAAATATTAGTTTACTAAAAGGCTTACAAGGAATATTTTTAAATTTGTAAAATCTGAAATAGAGTTTTAAGGATCTTTAATAAGATTAAAGATTTCTAGAATATTGTTTGTAATATTAAATAGAATTATTAAAAGAGTATTATTAATAATATAAAAGACGATAAGGACTTTTATAAGATTATTAATTAGTGCAAATTAGGCCTTAATTTTAAATTACTTCTTTTAAAAATCAATAATACTTTTATCAAAGATATTATAAAAAAAGCAAAGGTGTTATACTTGAAAATATTAAATAAATTCAATATTACAAACAACTTAGTTTAAAACTTTTTAGAATATTAGCAAAGCTTTAATACTTTTGTATAAAACCTTTCTATTTTCTTGGAAAAAGTGAAGCGAAATATTATAAATGTTTCTAATACTTTTTCAAATATAGACCAGATTATAATTAAGCTTTTTAAAGTTTGCTAAGACTTTATTAAATATATTTTATAAGGAGTTTATATTTGTTGTTTAGCTTTTAGTTTTTTTTTATAAATCTAAAAGCTAGTTAAAATTGCTATAATATTTAAAATAGGGAAGAAGGATAGATTTTTTGTATACTCTTAGAAATCTATTATATTGTTTTTTTGTGTTTTTAAAAGCTTAAAAAAAATAATAACTTATAGATTAATTTGAATAGTTTTCACTAGTAATATATTTAGTCCCTAATATAAAAAAGCTTTTTCTAAATGTTTAACAATAAACTTAATAGCCAATTTTATATACAATATAAAGGTTGTTTTAACTCAGAATCTCGAAATTACTATAATTATTATAAATATCCAAAAAACATTTAATATACTTTTCAAAAAGCGTTTGTTAAAAAGAATAATACAATAAGATTAACTTCTAGCCTTTTTCAAATTTGTTGATTCCTTTTTTATAAAAAAATAAATACAAATCCGGTTAGAAAACTCAACGATTTTTAATTATAAAGTAGTTTATAGAATTTTATAAAGTTTGTCCCTATCCCTTATACTTTATATATTTTATTTAACTAAATTTATAACCTAGAATATTAAACTATATTTCGAATACATCAATAACTTATATTTTTATAAAGTATTTTTTATTTTAAACTATAATGTTAAATCCTTATTTATAAAAATTAAGAACATTTTATACTAAAGATTTAAAAATAAGATAGCTTTTACTTTTAAAAAACTAGAAATAATTCATTTAATTAAAAAAAAAAGCGAATATACTTTTGTATATATTATTAATAAAAATTTAACAATTATATTAATTACTATTATAAATAAATTTGAAAAGCAATTAGTATTTAAATAGTTAGGGGTTTAGTTTGATTGAAAATTTACTTTTAAATGCTATATCGCTGAAAAGGCTATTAAAGCCAATATAGTAGTATATTATATTAAAAACTTAATTTAGATTATTAATGGCTTTTCTACCTTTGCTTTAAAAAAAGCTGTAATAACCTATATTATATTTTCTCTAACCTATAGGATAGAAATATGGTATACTAAAAGAATGAAACCTTTTAGGCTATTACAAATAGACTGCAAAATTATTATCAGTATTAAAGTAAACTGGTATATTGTGTTAATAGAAAAGATTTTTGTCTTAACTATCAAAAGAATGCTTTTAGTTTGAAGGATTATTTTTAATACTATACTTTTCAGAGATTTAGGTATACTTTCTAAAAAAGTTATATTTAAAAAAGCTAAACTATGTTTTGCTATAAGGATTCAGATAATAAACTTTGTTTATTCTTTAGTTTAGCAAATCACCTTTTTATTTATTATTAAAAGGTAAGGGGCAGAAACTTTACAGATTGCTAAAATTAAAATACAGTGTTTAATACAAATCTTTTTTAGTATATTAAGGCTTGTATTATACCCTTTATACTTTATAATAAACTGCTAAATAGATTTTATTAGAAAAATAGATAAAAAGATAGTATTTATAATATTTAAGTAATAATGGGCTTTTTTACTTTTAAACAAGGTTACTATTTTCTCGAATAGATTAAAGCAATATAATAACAACACAAAATCTGTAGGGTATAAGTATACTATTTATTAAAACGGAAAACAAATAGGCTTTAGTTTAAAAGCTATTAATAATACTTTTTATATCTTTAATATAGAGGTTATAGAAACCTAAAAAGGATTTCAATATATTATAAGGATGCTTGATAATATTTGGATTTAGTGCTTTTAGCTTTGTATTAATAATACTTTAGTTATATAGTATTTGAAGAGTATTGTATTAGGATCCTTTTAATAGGTTTTCCTTATCTACTAAAATACTATACAAGTATATGATATTAAAGTTTATTAGGCTTTTAGGTATACTAGAATTGAAGGGAACAAAGCGGCTGATAAATTAGCGGATTATAATGTTAAACAAGCTTAAAATGCTAGTTTAGCTTTTAAATTTATTATTAGCAGAATTGGATCTATTTTTAGAGAATTTTGTTTAGTTGCTTAGTAAAACTGGTGGCTTATTGGGAGCAGTAAACTTTCAACAAAATATTTACGCTAAAATCTAGTATATAAAATTGGGCTTTTAGTTAAATTTGACCTTCTTAAGCATTAGCTTTACCAAGTTTTAGTATTACACTTTATATACAGGGACTTTACTTAGTATTACAAAAAGTTTAAATATATCAATACTAATATAAATTGCTTTTGCAGCCGATTTAAAACATTTGAATATATAATTCATTACCGAAAAGCTTAAAAACTGTTTAAATAATAGTCTAAACGATTCAACGCTTTTTCTATTATTATAACGAAGGGTTTTAAATATTTAGCAGAATTTGTAAAGTTTTTATTAAAGCTAACTAGCCTAATAGATATTATAAAGTTTTATTCTAAGATTTGTCTAAAATAAAAACTAGAAATATATTTTCTTTTTCTTTCTTTTTCTTTTTTTACTTATTTGAGCGTATGTATGTTGGATTATATTGAGTTTTCTTTTTGTTTGCAGTTTTCTGTTTGATCTTTTAAATCCTTAGATCTTTTATATACGTACCCCGGTTGTCTTAGCTATTAATGTATAGACTTTGGTTTTTACTATTTTAAGCTTCATCTCAACCAACGGAGAAAAAGCTTTTCACCTGGGTTTTTCTTTTCTTTTAGATTTGTTTTTTAAAGCTATAATTCTGAACTAATTATATGATTTAAAAAGATTTTAGATTAGATTTAACTTTATTTTTATAGCTAAACACAATGCTATACTCTTTAAAAGGTCTCTAGGATTAGGCCCTAAGCCTTTTCCGTCCGTCGTTAATCAATACTACTACTACTACTACTACAGTATAGTTGCTCACTTAACTTTTCAGGCTTTTCAACTCTACACAACATATTGAATCAGAGATATCTTTTGATATTTCTGACTTAAAATCAATCAGAATAACTTCGCCAACTTCCTCTCGATCCGCCCCATCCATTAGTACGATTGCCTTCGCGGCAATAACAATAGCTAAGCAGGTCGCTACCCCTGCTAAACCATTCCAAGTGTAGAACCTAAAGTTTACATACTCCAACAATAGTTTTGACTCCTTCATTACAATCAAGATTACTAAAAAACATCAAACAAA
Organism: Myriosclerotinia duriaeana; assembly: GCA_002162615.1. Taxonomy (NCBI): domain Eukaryota; kingdom Fungi; phylum Ascomycota; class Leotiomycetes; order Helotiales; family Sclerotiniaceae; genus Myriosclerotinia; species Myriosclerotinia duriaeana. Next base: position 338,351 of record NGKI01000014.1, on the reverse strand, counting down.
CAGAATAAATAACTTCCTCCCTTTTTATATTAATATAAAAAACAACAAAATAATAAATAATACTATCACTATTATTAATAAAACTATTAAAACTATTAAATACAAAAAAAACAAAAGAAAAAAGATTTTGCTTACTTTTGCAATTAACTTAAATTAATTTATTGTTTTCTATAAGAATAATACAAACTAAAATATTATATATAAACTATTACAAAAGATAATTAACTTTTTAACAATTTTTAACTATTTTAAATTAAAAGGAATTGCTTTTATTCCGTTCCACTTACATAACCACTTCTTTTTCAAATCTATTAAATCGAAATCTACCATCTCATTTGTAAATATACTAAAAACCTTTTCAAAGAAAGCTTTATCTTTTACAAAAACAAAAAGTACAACATTATCTACAAACTATACTTCAATTTACTCTAACATTAATAAAACCAAAACATCGATTAATATCAAGCTCTTTGCAAAATGTAAATCTTAAATACTATTACAATAAACAAACCTTTTTGCTTTTTGTTAAAATCTAATTTAATAGATTAATAAATTTATATTAATTTTTATTTTTTTTATTTTATCTATTATAACTAATTGAACAATCACTTTTGCTAATCTTCAAATACAGAATAAGCTATTAATATAAATTAATATCAAAATAATCCTACATATATTCGATACTTTTAACCTTAAAAAGTCTAAAGTATAATTTAATTATATTATCTTTAATATCCCAATCAGCTTTTAAAACTATAATAATATTACTATTTTAATTTTTAAAAGTTTAATTAAAAAAAAAGATTATTATTTAAATAATTTTAAAGTTTATAAACTATAGAATGTTATACTATAATATTAACTTTTTAATTAAAAAAAGTATATGAATTATATTTTTTTTAAAACTTATTAGCTTTTTTAAATTGTTTTATTATAATAATACAATTAAACTTATTAAAAAAAAGTTTATATTAAATTGTTATAATTTTGAATATTAAGAATTTTATAATTCTATTCAATATACAAAACTTTTTTATTATATATATTATAATATTAAAACTAATTAATATAAAAGATTTTTTAAAACTAATTACTTTTAAAACTTTAAATATATTAATTATTATAATCTCTTTGAATTTAATTATCAAAAATATTTAGCAATTTTGTTTTATAAAAATAACAAAAAAATTAAATTAAATTGCAAAAAATTAAATATTATTTAAAAGTATAGTAATAGTTTATACAAATCTATATATACCCTGAAAATGTTTATAGATAAATAACTTCAAAGCCTAATTATAAACTAGAATAATAATGCTATCCCTAAAAAACATAAACGCAAATAAGCTATTACAATGTATAAAAATACTAGGAACACCCCAAAAACGAACACTGAAGCCCCCAAAGCTACCCCCAAAAGCAAGCCCTGTAAATCAATTCTGTTTAAAATTTTTAAAAACAGAACTTTTACAGTAAACTTTTCAAATTGTTTTAATACTATAATATTAAATAGTACTAATAAACTTACTATAACCCCTAGCAATTTCTTTTTATATTAATATAATATAAAAAGTATAATAATATTTATTACAATTAATAAATTTGATTGTAAAATATTCAAATTAATTAAGTTAATATTAATAAAGAACTTTTTATATATTTAACAATTTTTACTATATTATATTTATAGAAAATCAATATAATCTATATTTAAAAACTTTAAATTATAATTAATATTCAAATTTAAAATTATTTAGAATATAATTATTTTACCTTAATTAATATTTGGGATTTTAAAGATTTTAAAAGCTTTTCTAAATTTAAAATAATAATATATATATATAAAAATGCAGGCCTTTATATTTAACAATATTACTCAATTAATAGCAAAAATTTTTTATAAATTAATATAAACAGTATAGTTATATTTAATACTTATTAATAATTTATTATTAATAAAATTATAAATTATATTTCAATTTTATCCTTTTTATTATATTATTTAATAGACAGGGATTTTAATATTTAATATAACCTGTTTAAACTTAGTATACAATTTATTTATAAAAATATGGATTTTGTTTATTGATTTGTAAATAATAGAATAGATTTTATTAGTATATTTAGTAAACCTATTTATAGAACTGAGTATATTTTAAACTTAACTTTTTCTAATATTCTTTTTATATATATTAATATATATAAGGATATATATTCAGAATTTGATTATGAAATATAAATTACTTTTATATTTAGCAAAAGTAAAATAATATTGGATTAATATTATTTTAAAATTCCTAAAATTAAACTAGATAGGTTTTTAAATTTTGTATATATAAATATAAAGTAACTGCAAAACCTTTTAACTTTAATAATAAAAGGTAATATAAAAAGATATATATAGAACTTTATAATTATAATTAGTTTAGCAATACAAATTATTGAAAAGCCTAATAAAAAGCAGAGTTACCCTGCCCCCTAATAGATATTAGTTTATTAAAAAACTTATAAAAAACACCTTCAAATTTGTAAAATATAAAATAAAGCTTTAGAAATATTTAACAAAATTAAGGATTTCTAGAACATTATCTACAATACTAAATAAAACTATTAAAAAAACATTATTAATAATATAAAAAACAATAAAAACCTTTATAAGATTATTAATTAATACAAATTAAACTTTAATCTTAAATTATTTTCCCTAAAAATCAATAATATTTTTATTGAAAATATTATAACAAAAACAAAAACACTACATTCAGAAATATTGGATAGATTTAATATTACAAATAATTTAGCTTAAAATCTTTTAAAATATTAGTAGAGCTTTAATACTTTTGCATAGAATTTTTTTATTTTCTTGGAAAAAGTAAAGCAGAATATTATAAATGTCTTTAGCATTTCCCTAAATATTAATTGGGTTATAATTAGGTTTTTCAAAGTATATTAGAATTCTATTAAATATATTTTGTAGAATATATATATTCGTTATTTAATCCTTAGCTTTTTTCTATAAATTTAAAAACTAACTAAAATCGCTATAATATTTAAAGTAAAAAAGAAGAATAAATCCTCTATATATTTTTGGAAACTTATTGCATTGCTCTTCTATATTTTTAAAAATCTAGAAAAAATAATAACCTGCAAATTAACCTGAATAGTTTTTATTAGCAATATATTCAACCTCTAATACAAAAAAGCTCTCTTTAAGTATTTAATAATGAATTTAGTGGTCAACTTTATATATAATGTAAAAGCTATTTTAGCCCAAAATCTCAAAGTTATTATAATTATAATAAATATTCAAAAAGTATTTGATATACTTTTCAAAAAGCGTTTACTAAAAAGAATAATATAGTAGAGTTGGCTTTTGATTTTTTTCAAATTTGTTGATTCCTTTTTTATTAAAAAATAAATATAAGTCCGATTGAAAAACTTAATAACCCCTAATTATAAAGTAGCTTATGGAATTTTATAAGATTCGCCTTTATTCTCTATACTTTATATGCTCTACCTAACTAAACTTGTAATACAAAACATTAAACTATATTTCAAATATATCAATAATTTATACCTCTATAAAACGTTCCTCATTTTAAATTATAATGTTAAATCCCTATTTATAAAGATTAAAAATATCTTACACTAAAAATCTAGAAACAAAATAGTCTTTGCCCCCGAAAAACTGGAAATAATTTATTTAATTAAAAAAAAAGGCAAATATATCTTTATATACATTGTTAATAAAAACCTAATAATTATATTAATTATTATTACAAATAAAACTAAAAAACAATTAATATTTAAATAGCTAAAAATTTGGTTTAATTAAAAATTTATTTTTAAATATTATATCGCAAAAAAAGCTATTAAAGCCTATATAATAATATATTATATTAAAGGCTTAATCTAGATTATCAATAGCCCTTCTATTTTTGCTCTAAAGAAAACTATAATAACCTATATTATACTTTCCTTCATTTATAGAATAGAGATATAATACATTAAAAAAACAAAACTCTTTAAGCTATTATAAATAAATCGTAAAATTATTATTAGCGTTAAAGTAAACTAGTATATCATATTAATAAAAAGGATTTTTATATTAATTATTAAAAAAATACTTTTGATCTAAAAGATTATTCTTAACATTATATTTTTTAAGGATTTAAATATATTTTTCGGGGAAGTTATATTTGAAGAAGTTAAATTATACTTTGCTATAAGAATTCAAATAATAGATTTTGCACACTTTTTAATCCAACAAATTACTTCTCCGTTTATTATTAAAAAACAAGGGGTAAGAATTTTACAGGTTGTCAAGATTAAAATACAATGTCTAACATAAATCTTTTTTAATATACTAAAACCTATATTATACCCTTTATATTTTATAATAAACTATTAAACAAACTTTACCAAAAAAATAAACAAAGAAATAGTATTTATAATATTTAAATACTAATAAGCTTCTCTATTTTTAAATAAAGTTACTATTTTTTTGAATAGATTAAAATAATACATTAATAGTATAAAATTCATAAATTATAAGTATACTATTTATTAAAACAAAAAACAAATAGGCTCTAGTTTAAAAACTATTAATAGCATTTTATATATCTTTGATACAAAAGCTATAGGGGTTTGGAAAAAACTTTAATATATTATAAAGATGTTTGATAGTATTTGGATTTAGCGTCTTTAACTTTGTATTAATAGTACTTTAATTATATAATACTTAAAAAGTATAGCATTAAGCTTCTTTTAATAAGTGTTTCTTGTTTGCTAGAATGCTATACAAATATACAATATTAAAATCCAATAAGCCTTTAGATATATCGAAATTAAAAAGAATAAGACAGTCAACAAATTAGCGGATTATGGTTTTAAGCAGGTTTAGAACGTTAACTTAATATTCAAACCTATTATTAACAGTATTAGATTTATTTTCAAAGAACTTTGTTTTATAGTTTAATAGAATTAATAGTTTATTAGAAGTAATAAGCTTTTAATAAAATATTTATACTAAAACCTAATATATAAAATTAGGTTTTTAATAGAATTTAACCTTTTTAAGTATTAACTTTACTAAGTTTTAGCACTCTACTTTATTTACAAAGATTTTGTTTAATACTATAAAAAGTTTAAGTATACTAATACAAATATAAACTACTCTTATAATTAGTTTAAAACGCTTAAACATTTAATTCATTATCGAAAAACTTAAAAGCTTTTTGAATTGTAATTTTAATAATCTAATACTTTTTTTACTATTATAACAAAAAACTTTAAATACTTAGCGAAACTTATAAAGTTTTTATTAAAACTAACTAATCTAATAAATATTATAAAATTCTACTCTGGGATTTGTCCAAAATAATTTAATGCTTTTTTTCTTTTTCTTTTTCTTTTGTTTTTCTCTCTGCTTTTTTGAGTATATTAATATTAATAGATATTGAGTTTTTTTTTATCTGTAGCATTTTGTATTACCCCTTTAAAAAAGTCTTTGGATTTTATATATACATATCCCGGCTGTTTTAGCTATTAATATATAGGCTTTTTAGTCTTTACTACTCTAAACTTTACCTCAATTGATAAAGAAGAAACTTTTCATTTAAACATTTACTCTCTTTTAGATTTATCTTTTAAAGTTATAATATTAAATTAATCAAACAATCTAAAAGGATTTATTAGATTAGATTTAGCTTTAAATAAACTTTTAACTAAATACAACGCTATACCTTTCAAAAGGTCCCCAGGATTAGGCCCTAAACCTTTTCCGTTTGTCGTTAATTAATACTACTACTACTACTATTATATATACTTTAAACAATATACCTTTATATATAAAAAATACCTCCAAGTTATTCTTTTTTATATATCCCGCATTTAATCTTGTTATAGTTATAACGTTAACTATAATTGCTTTAATATTTATATACTAAATATTATTCTATTTAACTTTAATTTTATTTTATTTATAAATTCTTTACTACTTGAATACCTTACTTTTTTATTTATTTGATTACTATTTTTAGTAAAACTATAATTATTATTAACTTTAACTTTATTATTGCTAAATTTTATTTTATAATTTTCTTTATAACCCTTTTTGCTTAAAATATCCCTTTATTTAATATTATTTATATTACTTCCCTCACTTTCACTCTATTTGCTCTCAACATTTATTATTATTTTAAAATCCATTCAAAAAAGTATTTATTATATATTCCCAATTATAATAAAATATAAATAAATTATAAACTATTATTTTATACTTTATTTTAATAATTAATATTGTAAAATAAAAATCATATATATTAATACTATTAAAAATATTTATCAAAAGAAAAAAAGTATTGTTTTCTATTAAATTTTATTATTATTAATTAGTATATTTAATATAATATATTTTTTCAAATATAGTAGAAATTATTTATTTTAAATATAATTTGTTTTTCAAATTTTTTAAAAAAAACTTATTAATATTATTATATTTTATTTTGTTAATTAAATTAAATAATATTTCTAATATAATAATTTAAATTTTTAAGTATCAGAATTTATATTAATAATATTAAAAAAACTTACTTTTATTAACACTTTAAATTAGTTTAATATTAAATAAATAATTGAATAATATTATCAATAATCTTAATAATTTTAATAAAATTCGAAATACTTGCTTTACTATTATCTACTTTATTCTGTTATACTCTTTTAAATTTATAAATATTACTTTATAATTAGTATTATTAATAATCTTTAATCTATTATCACCATTATTTCTATTTAATTTTTTATTATTATTATAATTTTTTTTTATTAATAATAGTATAAAACTATAAATTAATATAAAATAATACTTTTCGATTATTTTTATTAGATTAACAAGTTAAAAATAGTTATTTATTTATGCTTTTGTAAACTTAAAATAAAATAATTATAATATAATATTCTTTGCAAAAAAGTAAATTATAAAATTTAAAGAAAATATAATGTCTATTTAAACTTTTTATTTCTTATATAAATATTAATAAAATATAAAAAAAAGCAAATTACTTTATTTATATCCTTGCTTTTTATTAAACACATTATAGTTTATAATATATTTATATTTTAAAATATTATTTAATAAATACAAATTTATATAAATATTTAAAAAACTTAAAAACTTTTTTTATTTATTTAATTAATTTTTTCATTATTTTAATATAATACTTCTATTTATATTTATATTTTTGTTTATTAATTTATATTTACTATTATTTAATATAATATTGTTTATATTTAAACTATCGTTTTCATTTTTCTTTTTAATATCCACTATTTTTTAATCAATTATATTATTTATATTAGAAAAATTTAATTAAAGATTATTTTTATTATTATTTATTTTTTAATTATTTATTGTTTAATTATTTATTGTTTAATTATTTATTGTTTAATTATTTATACAAAAAATAATAATAATTAATATTTTATAAATACTTTATAAACCTTATAATAATATTTTATTTTTTTTATTAGAAATAAATTTATTTAATCGAATATATAATTTCAAAAAAGTTATAATGATATATTAAAAACATTTTATTAAAACTTTTATAAATATATCTTTTTGAATAATTATTAATAATGATTATATAAAGTTAGCTTTGTATTATATTAAACAATTATAATATTTTAATATAAAAAATATTAATATTAAAGTTTTTTCAATTTCAAATAATAATTAAAAAAATAAATACAAAAGGTTTTAGATACAAAGCTAATCAAAAAGAAATACAAATATTTGAAAAGTTTTAATAAAAGTTATTTTTTTAGATTTTATTAGTATATAATTATATAAAAAGTTTACTAATATTTTACTAATTTTATACTATTCTAAATAAAGTATATTATAATTATAATCTAAAATCAAATTTGAATATAATATTAATTTTGTGATAATAAAAAACTTTTTTTATATTTCAAATTCTTAAAAGTATTTATTATAATTATTATTTGTTTAAATATTTTACTTTATTTTTCAAATATATTTAATATTATAATAATACTAATTGTTTTTTATAATATTATAATTTAAATTATATTAATTATTTTTTATAATAAAATATATTTAACAATTTTAAAAAATATTATACTTTATAAATTCTAAATTGTTAATAGTTTGTAATATATTAATAATTAATATTATTAAATAAGTTTTTACAAATATATTATATTCTTTAATTTTTAATACAATTTCTTTTATTAAAACTTTTATATTTATTTTTAAATTACTAATTATATTATTTATACTAATATTATAAAGTTTTAATATTAATATAAACAAGTTATTTAGTTTTTTTTTATAATTAAAATATATTAAAATAATATAAAAAGTTTTCAAAATATAATATATATTTTTATATATATTAAAATTGTTTATAAATAATATGAATAATAATATTAATATTTTTTATATATTATTGTTTATTAATTTTTTAATATTTGTTTTATTATATTTTTCTATTTTAAAATCTTTTTTAATAAAAATTACTATAAAGCATAATAATTTTGTTTTTCTAATTTATATATTAATTATTTATTTAACAAAATATTATTTATTTGGATTTTCAAAATCTTTTTTTTTTCAATTTTGAATTATAATTTTATTAAATATAAATATTTATTTGATATTGAATTATATTTAAACTAATTTTTAATATTTTAATTATAAGTAAAAACTTTTTATATATAATTTTTAAATTTTTAATATTTATTTTAAAATCTTTTGCTATTATAATTAATTGTAGTATTATTAAAATATTATTTTTTATTGTTTTTTGTAAATGTTTGTTTTTATATTTTCAATTAATAAATATAATTCGTTTTTTGGTTTAATTTAATACTAATTAAATAAATTTGATAATATTCTTTAACAATATAATATTACTTTTAGTATTATATACAAAATTGCTAAATATTGATATAGTTGATAATTTTTATATTTTTGATTTCTAGAACTTTTTTAAGTAATTAATATAATATATTATACTAAAATATATTTTATATTTTAATTTTAATATATTTAATATCTTAAATACAAAATCTATTAAATTATACTAATAATATTATATCTTGTATATAATACAAATACAATTTGCTTTTTTTTTTTATATTACTTAGCAAATTTATTTGTTTTTTAAATATTATTATAATAAACTTTTTTATTAATTATAATATTAAAAGTTTTTTATATATAATTTATTTAAATATATTCAAACGAAATAATAAAACAAACTTTATATTTCTATTTTTACTATTATAACTATTAATAGCCTAATTTATTTTTTAGTTTATTATTTAAATTTTCTGTAATTATTTATAATTTTTTTGAAATATTAATATACATTTGTATTATAAATTAAAAACTAAATAAAAAAGCAATAATCTTTTATTATTAATAGGATTAAATATTAATTTTATATTTATATTATTTAATAAAATTAAATTTAATAAAAATATATTTGCTTTTTTTATTAATATATCAATTATTGTATATAGTTTATTATTTTTATTTTTATATTTTTATTTTGATTTATTATTTTTATTAATTTTTAATAATAAATTAAAACTATAAATATTATTAAATATTATTATTATATTATTTAATATATTTATTATATTTTATAAATATAAGTTTATATTAGTATAACAATTTATAATATATTAATATTTAATTTATATTATTAAATAGTTTTACAAATTTATTAATATTAAAACTTTTATTATTTAAAAGCTTTTGATTAAATAAACTTAATTTTATTTCTATTTTTATATATATATTAATATTATTATTATAATTAATATTAATATTTTATATAAAATTGAAATTGGTAATAAAAGTAAAGTTAATAAAGCTAATAATAGCAATAACAATAGTAATAATAATAATAATAGTAATAATAAAGAATTTGCAGTAATAGTAATGGATAGTATAATTACAATTGTAATTATTATATTAATAAGCAATTAATAACTTTATATTATAATATTATTATAACTTTATTGTTTGTAGTTATATATAATAATATTTTGTATAATTAACATGATAGTTATAGAAAAATATAGATATTATTAATATTAAACAATATTTACAAAATTATAATTATAATAATTTATTTAATATATTTTCAATATTTTTAATTGTTTAATTTATTTATAAAAAAAATAAGTTTTAATAAATATAAATGTTTTAAAAGCTATAAAAGAAAACCCCGAATTATAAGGACAGTAAATACTCTAAAAGCTATAAAAGAAAAAAAAATTATAAGAACAGTAAAATGCTTTAAAAGCTATAAAAGAAAAAGAAAAATTGTAATAACAATAAAAGCGCAATAAATATAAAATACAAGTATCGATATAGAATAGTCTAATCCAATAAACAATTAAACTAATTTATTCAAATTACTTAATATAATTTCGTTTATATTTTTAATATTGTAAATATTATTCTTTATAATAAGGTTTTCATTTTATAAACTATACAAAATAGCTAAAACCAACTTTAAAACAAATAGTAATTTTAAATTCAGATTTTTCAAATAAGGATTAATTTTAATTAAAAGCTTTTTATTATGAAGATATTATTTATTAATAGTATATAGAATTTCAAATTTGTTATTATTTAAATTACTATTTAAATTATAATATATATTAAAAAATAATTCTATTATTATTTTAAATAATACTTTTAGAATATTAAATTGTATTTGTTTGTTCTAAAAAGAATTTATAATAAAGAATTCAAAACATTCAATTATATAAGTTTAATTAATATAATAAATTCAATTAATAACTTAATTGCTATTTCTTTTATTTAAAAGAATATCAAATATAATACAATAATTGCAATACATTTGAAGATTATAATTAATTGATTTAATAATAAATAAAAAAAGAAATATTATTATTTTATTAATTATTATAAATTAATAAACTAATTTAATCTATATATTCAAATCTAACTCCAAAATAAAATATACTATCTTAATATTTAAAATATTTAAAATAGTATATAAAAAAAGCTAAATAATTGATAATATATATTATATTATAACTTTTTTATTAAATAAAATAATTAACTTTATTATTATTTTTAATAAAGCTTTTAATTTTAAATTATTACAATAAATTATAATTATTTGACTAATAATATTATCTTTTCTAAATAGCTTAAAAATTATAATTCTATAATTAAAAACTTTATAAAGTTTTTTAATTAAAATAAATATTAATTAGATTAAGCTTTTTCAAAATATAGTATTTTTTGTTTTAAAAAAATCTTTTATATAATAAAAATCTAATTATAATAATAAAAAAATAAGTTTTCAATTATATTTTCTATTTCAAATAATATTTTTATATAGCAAAACAATAATAAGTTTTTTATTTGTTTTTATTAAAAAAGCTTTGTATAGTTTTTATTTGTTTTTATTAAACTAATATATTATTTTATAAATATAAAATACAATAATATTCTTTACAATTTTTTTATTAAAGAATTTAAAGTTTGATAAAGTATAAGTTCTACAAATTATAATTTCTTTCTAAATTTTAATGAAATATAAATCTACTATTATATTATCTTTTATATTTTTAATAATTTATTGTATTATAATTTTTATAATAAATCTTAATATTATTATTAAATATATATTAGGAAAATTAAATAGATTTATATTTTCTTTAACCTTTTATTTAATAAAATTTTTTAATATTTATAAATTATTATCAATTTCAACAAATTTTATATATCCTTAAAAATCCTTTATTTTATTAAATAAAATTGTTGTAATTATTATTAATAAAAACTTAAGTTTAAATTAAATAATAGTTTTGTATAATATAATATTACTATTTTTTAAAATATAAGTTTTATTAATAATTATATATTTGAATAACTTTTCGATATTGTATAGTTAATTTAAATTATTAACTATTAAAAGTACTTTTATTTAAAATATCATTATATTTAATTTAGTTATATAATACAATTTTCAAATAAATAGATTATAATATACTTACAATATTACTATAAAAATAATAATTATAATATATAAGTTTTTTTTCATATTATTGAAAATCTTATAATATCTAATAAGTTTTCTAACAATTTTTTAATAATAATCTGATTTGCTTTATTTTTTATCTTTATAATATATATATATAATAAAATTCTTAAAGATTTTGTTAATTTTATTTGTTTATTATTTAATTAATTTTGAAAAAACAATAAGTATTTTAAATTATATTAAAAATAAACAAATAAAAATATTTAATATAATATATAAATTTTTTATTATTATTAAAGTATTCTATATTGCAATCTATATTTACTTATATTTATAATTGTAAACAAATATTCAATTATTTAATTAATTAATTTTTATACTAAGTTTTAATATAAATATATTTTTTTAATAATTATTTATAATTTTCTATTACTTTTTCTTATTATATTTTGTTTTATAATAATTAATTATTTATATAAAATTAATATATACAATAACTTATTCAAATCCAAAAATTAATAATCTTTATAGTTTTTTTAAAATTTATAATATCTACTAATAAATAAATTTTTATTAAAGAATTTTGAAATATTCATATAATTTATTATATTTTTATTACTTGCTAAAATTCAAATTAAAATGTAAACTTATTAAATAAAAATTAAAAACGTTTTATATCAAAATAAAAAAATTTATAATCAACAATATAATTTTATAGTTAATAATTAGTATTATTTAATAATATTTTCAATTTGGTTATATTATTAATAAAGAATTTTAATAATATATTGAAATTTGTTAAAGCTTTTTTAACTATTAATATTTCAATCTTTATATTGCAAAATTAATTCTTTATATTAAAATCATTAATATTAACTATAATATTCCAAAAGATACTTTAGACTAATTTTTTTAATACAAATTTATTATTAAAATATTTTAATATAATTTATATACTTAAATATTATCTAAAAGATATATTCAAATCAAAAAAATTAAAAAAGTTTTTTGTATTTTTTAATACAATTATTTGATCAATAAATTCAAATATATTAGCTTAATTTAATAATTTTTTTTCAAAAGCATTATTAGGATTAATAAATGCTATATTTGTTTTTATAAGCAATTGAATTATAAATAATTGAAATCTTAAAAGTAATAATTGATTAAAATAATAAAAAAACTATCTAACAAATTCCACCAAAATTTAAAGTTTATTGCTAAAACCTAATAATAATTAAAAAGATATATATTCTTTAATTTTAAATACTTTATATAATATATAATTAACATTATTAAATATATTAACAAATATATTAATATTTAATAATTCTACATCTATATTTTATCCAATACTCTTTCGTTTTTTCCTTACTATAACATAATTTATATCTACATTTACAAAAATTATACATATTTATAATTATATTTCTTTTTCTATTTAGTTTATCTAATAATTAAGAAATATATTATTATATATAATTAAATTTATTATATATAAACAATACAAATATAATATATAACAATTAATTTCTTTTTATTTTAATTTATTCAAATATATATTAAAATATTTAATATTTCTATAACTTTTTTTTTAAATAATAATATTTTATATAAATTTGAAAATAAAAGATTTTGTTTGTAATATATTTTTTATATAAAAAAAGATAATATTTTGATATAGTTTTTTAAAATATAGTAAAAACTTTAATAATTTTAAGAATTTTATTATTATTTTGCTATTTATAAATTTTAAATAAAACACTATCTTAATTAAACTTTATAATACTTTTAATTTGATATTTATACCAAAAAACTTATACATTATAATCTCAATATTTTTATTAGATAACAAAAAGTTTATGAGAATCTTTTTTTTTCAATTTCCTATAAATAAGGTTATACTTTTTATAATTAGTTTGGGTTAGTTTGGTATATATTGTAATTGTAATAGTGATTGTAATAATAATTATAGTAATGATTATAATAGTGATTGTGGTAGTGGTTGTAATAGTAATTGTAATAATAGTAAAAATCGTAAAAATTGTAAAAATCGTGAAGGTGATTGTAATAGTGAAGGTTATAGAAATAAATAATTAAAAATCGTGTTATAATAAAAAATTTTTTTATATAAAGTAAATATTATTTAAAATGAATATTATTATCATTTAAGAAAATAAAGCATTATATAATTATATTAGTAATCTTGTATTTTTAGTATAGTTTTATAAAAGATTCAATTAATACTCTAAGCATATAAAAATCTTTCTCAAATTTACTACATTACTACTTATTTCACTTCATTAATTTATTTCATTTACGTTTTTAAAAGTAATATATATTTCATTCATTATTATTTACTCCTTTATTAGTTTTTTAATACTTTATATAATATTTGTACATATCTGTTTTATATTTATTTAAATAAAAATCTACTTTTCGTATTAACTTTATTCAAATAAAATATACGATTTGATTAATAAATGAATTTGTAATAATAGTTTATAATTCTGTTTGTATTTGAATACATACTACGAAGGTCGCGGTCACTATGGTCGAGATTATAGGCTCTTTTCAGGGTATATCACTGAAAGGCCCTATAAACGGTGTGATTTTCAATAACCCTATAGATTAATCCTAATTAGGCATAAGCTTTAGGCCTTGATAGCTTATTTAAGCATTATCTATAGGGTATTATTGGTGTACAGGGTATATATAGTTGGCCTGTGCAGGGACCCGTATGAGCTTAGCGAGCCTATAGGCCTTTATATAGGCTTAACAAACCTAATCCTAATCCTAATTAAGCATTAGCTTTAGGCTCTAATAGCCTATCTAAGCATTAGTTTATAGGGTAGTTGAAAATCACAGCCAAATGTAGACTGGTTATAGGGCCTTTTAGTGATATACCCTGAAAAGAGCCTATAATCTCGACCATAGTGACCGCGACCTTCGTAGTATATCATTTTAAACAAATATTTTGGAATTTTATTATTATACTTTTCTATTGTTATAACTATAGAAAACTTTTTTAGCTTTATTAATTTATATAATATATAAATTAATATCTAAAACTTTCAAATTAACTCTACTATTATGTTGTCCTAAATATCAAAACTTATAATCAAATTATACAAAAAACTATAATTAAAGTTTAGTTTAACAGTTAATACTATTATTTGTTTAGAAGTAAATAATAGTACAGATTTATTATATAATAAAATTGATGAATATTCTAAATATAAAAAAGATATTCAAATTGATAACAATATATTTAATAATAATAATAATAATAACAATAATCTTTACAAAACTAATCTACTATCTATTAAAAAATCTAAACAAATAATACAAACATTTTTATTTAGTATAATAAATATTAATATAGCTTTACACAACCAAATATAAACGAATCAAGAATTGATAAACTTTACAAGTATAATACTTAATTACAAGATAGGAAAAAAAGCTTTGCTAAAATTAAATTAAAAGTTATACAAAAAGTATTACAAAAAGCTTAATAAAAGGTTTATTAAAAAGTATAGAAAAGTTTACAAAAAGCTATACAAAAAACTACAAAACCAAAAAAAGCTGAATATAAAGTTAACCTAGAAAATATCAAGAATAATAATAACAATAATAACAACAACAATAATAATAATAATAATATTAAAGTAAATAAAAGAAAAAATCAATCAAATTTTAAATATACGAAATCTACAAAAATCCTAAAAGCAATAAACAATCGAGAAAAAGAAATCCAAGAAAAACAGGTTTATATTAAATATATTAAAACAAAAGCTATTGCTATAAAAAAATTAAAATATTATACTAGATAATAATATATAATAGGATTTAATAGATAAAAAAATTTAGAATTAGTATAACATATTTTTCCTAAGTTATCGACCTTTAATTATATATTCAAAACAATCTATACAAAAACATTAAAAGATTATAAAAATTAGAAGCTTATAATTACAAAAACAGCAAAATCGTTTATATATAAATAAATAAAAAAAAGTATAAAAAAACTATAATAATATATTAGTTTTCAAACAATTATAAAAACTTTGTTAAATAATTATAAAAAATATTAGCTACCAGTACTGTTTTAACCATTTAATTAAACTATTAAGTAAAATAATATATTGCTTTTAAAAAAAAAGTTTTTTAAATATATTATTTTTTTTCTTTTTCTTTTAGTTTTTGTATAAATTAAACTAATTCAAAATAAATGCAATAATCAAAATTCTAATAATAATTAAATTGATATAACTTTTTGAATTTTATAGATAGTAAAAACTATTTAAATATATTTAGAACTATTTTTTGTTAGTATATAATAATTTATATAAGAAAAAAAAATTTCATAATTTATTTATAAAAGATTTCTTATTTTGAGAAATATTATTATCAAACCAACAAAAATTATAGATAGCAATTAATCTTAATAAGGATTTTGATAATATTAATAATAAAAGCTTTTTTAATTAATATACTATATATAAAAAGTATTACGATATAATAAATAACTAATTAATTAATTAATTAATTAATTAATTTGTTAATTGTTTGTTTATTTGTTTGTTTACTAAATCCTTTGTTGTTTTGCTATTAATATACTAATACTAATACTTATATTTTAATATTTATAAATATATAATTTATTAATTATTTGAAATAAGGTTGATTCAGATAAAAATTAATATTATATATTAAATGAATACTAATATAAAAGATTTTGTTAATAAAAGTAATATTTAAAATAAAAAATAAAAAACAAAAGCAAAAAAAAAAACGAAGAACGAAGGGCGGAGGGTGGAGATAAAGGTAAAAATGAAAAAAAAAAAATAAAAGTAAAAACAAAAAAAAAAAAAATGAAAACAAAAAACAAAAAGAAAGGATAAAAAAAAAACAAAGGACAAAAAAAAAACGAAGGATAAAAAATGAAAAACAAAAAATAAAAAAGGAAAGCAAAAATGAAAAACAAAAAAAAGCATAATAACCTCAAACCACCCATAACTACTACCTATATAACAACTAGTATACTTTTACTTTTCATAAAATATCAACTTAGTAAATCTAGTTTTACTAGTTATTATTACATTATGATAAGTAATAAATTGCTATTAGAATTAGGATTTTAGTTATTTAGTAGTATATAAGATATTAGTAAATAAAGATTTTGATATAGTTTTGATAAGATTTTAAATCAGTTTTAATAATATCTTAAGAGAATTTTGATATAGTAAATCATTTCAAAATATTTTGAATTTATTTTAGTTTATTTTGGTCTATTTTAAAACGTATTGAGATGTATTGAGACTGTTTTACAATAGTTTAGAGATAATCTCAGCTTATAATATATTTAGAAATGATTTAAAGATAGGTTTGAGAGGGTTTTAACACTGTTTTAAACCTTTTCAATTGCGCTAGTAAGTATTTTATTTAATTAGAAGATTTTTATTATTCTTTTAATGAATTAACTAAAGAATCAAAATTACTAGCCTCTTTTGTAGTTAAAATTTAAATCGCATATTAAATACAAATTATATAGTTTAATTAAATTATATAGTTTAATTAAATAAAATAGTTTAATTAAATATACCAACTATTATAAATACATAGATTAGAAATGCTACGCTAACTATTAAACATTTACTATTATTTTGATATTTATAATAATATATATAATAAATTACCCTCATACTATTAAAAGTTAATTTAATTACTTTTATACTATTTAAATTAATAAAAAATACTATTATTTTACTTTTATACTATTTAGATTTTATATTTTAAAAGGTTAAAATTTAACTTCAAAAGATAGATTCTACTCTTTTATTATAAAATCTAAATAAACTAGATTCTACTTCTCTATTATAGATTCTACTTTTAAAGCTAGATTCTACCCCTTTGCTATAAATTCTACTCAATTATAGATTTCATAGTAAGCTAGAATCTACTTTTCAACTATAAATTCTATAATAGGCTAAATTCTACCTCCCTTAACTATAGATTCTACCCCCCTCAACTATAGATTCTACCCTTCAACTATAGAATCTACCTTTCAACTATAAATTTCATAATAAACTAAATTCTACCCCTTTCAATTATAGATTCTATCTTTTTAAAAGCTTCGCTAATAAGTTAATCCAGCCGAAATTTAAGCGAATTGCATTTTCCACTTTACAAATTTTTGCTTTTTTCTTCAACTTTAATTTCTTTTTTATTATATTATACTCTAATATTATTATTACCTTCTACTTTTACAAAAGTCGCAATTACTATAATCGAGATTATAGGCTCTTTTAGAGTATACATATTAAAGGGCCCTATAACTAGTTCACATTTAACTATGATTTTCAACTACCTTATAAACTAGAACTTTAATAAGCTATTAGAGCCTAAAACTTATACTTAATTAGAATTAGAATTAGATTCGTTAAGTTTACATAAAGGCTTATAGGCTTGCTAATTCTATATAGGTCTTTGTATAGGCCAATTATATATACTCTGTAGATTAATAATACTTTATAGATAATATTTAAATAAATTATTAAAATCTAAAACTTATGCTTAATTAGGATTAATCTATAGGGTTATTGAAAATCCAACTGTTTATAAAGCCTTTCAGTAATATACTCTAAAAAAAGCCTATAATCTCGACTATAATGACCGTTACCTTCGTATATAATATTTAAAGCTCCTGATTCTTAAAAGTTATTGAATAAGTAATATATAATAATATTGATAACGTATAAAGTATATTGTACAAAGTATATCATACAAAGTATATCGTACAAAACATATTGTACAAAACGTTTATAGGAAAACTTCGGCTAATTATTTAATTCACTTTCTTTAAATTTATTCAACAAATTCAAATTCTACAATTAATATCTCAATAACCAATAAAGCTAGAATTTTAAAAGCTACAGATCTGAATTTGCCTAATTAAGAAAAGTAATCTAATATAAATTTTATTTTGAAAGTAAATAGAATCTATATTTAAAAAGTAGATTCTAGTTGATTCTATATTAGAATCTAAATAGTATGAAAATAAAATAATTAAAAAATTTAGGGTTTTTAATAGTATAAAAGTAATTTATTTCACTTTTAGTAGTATGAGAGTAATTTACTGTAGTATATAAGAGTATATTATCACTGCGTTCAAATATCCTCACTATCGAAATATGTTAGCCGAACGTGATTCGCATCTCCTCCAGTATTGAGACAGCATGCGCACATTAAGACTGTCCAAAGGAACTCCTGATAGTCCTCTGAATATACCACTCACCTCATTCTCCTATGGCCTCCTTTTTGTTCGGCTGAAGATTTTAATAGTTATCTACCGAAACTCAACGAAAAGCACAACCTTTATGCACCCTCCACATCTTCTCCTGCTGCCTCGAATCCTTTCATACAGTAGTTCAGTATTGTGAAATTGGTATGATTTGCTTAGTCCGACAGTAAATGTACCCTACTACATACAAAGAAGTTAAACTTATCTAAATATAAATGCTTAAAACCTCAACTCCAACTCCAACTCCAGGTAACGACTGTGAATATAACGCCTTCTGACCTCTTTCAAAACCAATTCAACCGAAATGCAGTCCGAAATTGCCATCCTATATACTAGTTTCCATCATCTTCTTCTCTCCCACCATAAAATCTCGATCCCAGACTCCCAACTCCTCCTCGGCGTACCTTTCCTCATCTCTCAAAACTCTGACATCCCATCGGCCTCACCAATTTACTGCTGATAAACCTTGACAGAATTAATCAACCAATACGCCGGCGCAAACGCCCCCGGATTCGCCCCCACATAAGCATCACACGTACTAGCCAACCCAGCACAACTCCCACTACTCCACACACTCCCCGCCCAATCCCCACAAAACGTAGTATCAAAAATAATATTATGATTCGCAAAAAAGCTATCCACATTACACCCACTCCCTCCATTGAATGCCACAATCGGCAGTCCCCAATTAGTCGTTACAGGAGCGCCGGCAGTGATATCTGCTGGTACGCTTCCGCGGGGCCAGAACCATACGTAGATACCGGAGGATTCCCACTGCATGGCGTAGACACCGCCCCCTACGTTGTTGAAGCCGGTTCCATAGGAGTTGGTTTTGTTGGTGCTGACACCACATCCATTGTAACCGCTGTTGGAGTTGCAGTTTGAATCACTCAAGGTAATTCCTGGTTGTGAGCCGGCTGTGTTGATTACGCAGCCGGGTCCAGTGTGGAGGGTTATGGTGTCTGTACCGGCAAGATTGACTCCTTCAATAATATCAATCTCTCTAGTTTCTAGTTAGTCTGATGTAGATGGGATTACGATGTGAAAGGACAGGAACGAGTAAGGGGAATGAAAGGGGAAGGGAAATTACCCGCTATTTGGCCAATTAGGCCCAAAAAGCCAAAAGGCAGGCCAAACCCCACAGATAGACCCAGGCATATGAGCAATATCGGCAATGAATAGACCATGAGTATACGCTTTATTGCTCGAAATCCTCACTGAAGCACGACCAGCAGAGGGATTAACGGTCGTATGGTCAACACCTAAATAGACTTGTCCATTATTGGAGTTGATAAGGCCTTGTGCTGAGGCAGCAGATTGAGATTGATATGATACATATCCATGAGTAGGATCCGAGCCAGTGTAAAAGCTGAAGGCGGAAAAAAAGTTACTGGAGTCGTAAGTATCTTTGAGATTGTAAATAGAAGCTGCCTGTTGTTGATTGGTTGCTTGGGTGTTAGTGCAAAGAGCAGTGATTGTGAGAGGAAGGGACAATAAGAATGTTAAATCAAGGAGGGTAGGTTTGGGAGACATCTTGCTTCGATTTAAGGACAGGTATGTATGAAATGAATATTACACGAGCACTTGCAAATGCTGTGAAAGCCAGTGTATGTTACACTTTAAGGAAGGTAAATTCAAGAAGTCAAATCAGTAGGAGTGTAAAATCTACCCATAGGCCATTCCAAATGTTCATGATGAATACTTATATATTACTCTCCCAGGGCGAAAATGAGCGGCTAGCAAGATCACTTGCCATGAGCCGCACCACCGAATCTAGAAGTCAAATACCGTCTTGTGAGTGTCACAATATTTCCTTGCGTAAAGTCCAAAGAGTAGCACTGCAAGAGATTGCAACGTAATCTAAGTATCTTCTGATATAAGAACCATGTGAGAAATCCGGAGGTATTTGTTCATGCTCATTCTTAGCACCCCATGGACTCGACTAAAGTTTGTTCTAACAAATCACACAATTATTTGACACAAAGTACTTGCCAATATGATATTCAATATTCAATTCCAAGAACTTTGTGCTGAAGAAGAGGGAAGGAAGGAGCAATAAGACATAGAGATGACTAGGACATGCGAACATCGTCCCCACTAATGGAAGATATGAGAAGGGTAATTATATTTAATCATTCACGCCAACATCGGAAGCCACAGAAAGTTTGTAGTCCAATATTGATCGTTTCTTACATGTACTCTTTTGATTAAGAGGTATTGTTACGGAAAATTTATGACCACTTGGAACACAAAGATCTGAGCTACTCGACAATCTGACAGAAGTAACCTTAACACCAAGTGAGCCCTGCATAGATTACAAATTATCCGTAGATTACCGAAAGGGTATTTAGGATACTGTTTCAGATAGTGTCAGCAGCGTAGTATTAACCTTCAGGGTATGCGTTATTTAGCCTCGTGAACCAAATTACCGGACCCATTTCCATATCGGCTGATATATTCCTCTAAATGTTTAAAATCATTTGATTGTGTATTACCACCGAGTATATGTCCGAAAGAAATTGCTTGTCTTCTTCTTCTTCTTCTTCTTCTTACTTTCTGGGGAAAACTTACAAGAAACGCGGGGGGATGTAAGACCTCTGGTAGTGGTTGTTTGTAGGATTGGTTCGTAGTACTGTGGCGTTCGTGGTATTGTGGCGTTTATGGCATGAGCGTCACTACTTGTGAATTTAACCATTTTAAACGGTCAATGTAGTTCCCTATCATTCTAAATAGATCATTCCAACGAATGAGATTCTTCTAATTTTCTTCAATGTTGATTTGATAGTGATATGACTTGTATGGGTTGATGCGGAAGGAACAATTGCCCTGAAAGAAACTAATCATGGCTCTCTCCCGTCACGCCCATCATTAAATACACTGAAATTCAGTTAGTATCAGCTCGATCACACTTCCTTTTAATAAATTGCAATCCCAAAGCAGAATCGCAATGGATCAAGAAAAACATGAGAAACAATGAAAAGTTTTCTGACCTTGGCTGTGAATTTTTTTTTTGATTGAGTTGATTCTAAACGCTGATTTTAAAGCTAGTGCTTACCGCTGTTAGCTATGAATGATACTACCACCTTACAAATGTGTTATACAGAACAAAGTCATCGACTCTTCGACGGGGACCAGTATTCATGGCGGACTACATGTCCCTTCTGCGTCTTGGTCCGATCCAACGTTCAAAGCGGTAGAATGGGTCATGGATTGACCGAGGTGATACCCCTTCAGGTAGAACTGAACGCCCACGATTAAGAGAGTTTAGGGGCAAACTTACAGGCTTTGCTGGGTCCTTAGCAAGCGCAATACAACTAAACCTCAGATCATCACCACCAGCGTTTTGATCACCCATAATAATTCCTCCAAAACTCTGAACTATTGCATCCATACTCAACAGATCTTCACCCTCTTTCAGTAATTCCCTACGAATTGGACCCGGTCTACTTCCCTCCAACTCCCATAAATATCCATCTTCCCCTCTCACAAAAGCCACAAAATGCTGCCCCAGTTTATCTGCTTCTGCTGCACTAGGCGGCACCGAATCACCCAAAGTTGCCACAGATTGATGAGCCTCTTCGAACAACACATCGTTGTATAATAGGTCTGCTCTGGCTTCTGGCTTCAAAGGTATAGATTTTTCATATAGTCGAGATAATGTTGTGTCGGGAAGAATGTATTCTTTAGCCTCGCCATTCAAGAGGCAATGTAAGAGACCAATAGAACCACAAGCATGACCGATTGTTTGTTTGAACCAAATTACAGGCTCGTCAGGGCCACACTTCTCATAAGGTTCTCGACCCAAGTCTCTTGCTTGTCGTCTTTCCTTCCAGGAAGGAGTTAGTGGAAGAATAACGAGGAGGGCGTAGACGGGACGAGGAATGTGCTCGAGTTCATGGATGTCATAGACATCATAGAACTTGAGGGCGGGAGAGAGACCAAGCTTTGCTGCAAGTGCATCCATAACTACTGGGTTGTTCTCTTCAATGATTGTTAGTATATTCCATCAGAAAATATTGGAGATCTCAGGCGATTTGTACCAAGTACTGTGAAGGTCTTTCTGCTATTGATGATGGCTGCACCTGATGGAAGCATAGTAACTTCGCTCGTGGTATCTTCTTTCGATCTAGACCTAGTGTTGTAACCTGACGGGCCACTCGCAGTTGATCCAAAGTATTTTTTACTCAAAGAAGACATATTATCGATAATTTGGATGTGAAGTAAGATGTATTATGGAATAAAAAGGCCCAATGATACTATAATTAAAAAGCGATGAATTAAGTGTTTGTTGTTTAATTTGTTGATGGTTTCCAACGAAATGAATTACAAACAAACAAAATATAGGCAACTACGCTGACGAGTCACGACCCCAACCCACTGGTGCCCTTCTTTCCGTTTTGTCCCTGTGTAACCATCACCAGTGAATTAGTAAGCCAATATCAATTCAAGGAGGGCTCGTTCGAACAACTTACCAGAATCGCACTTTCTGGTATTATACAAGTAAACCTAGGTAGATTATGTTAATACATTCTATTGATTGCGAGTATCGCAAGCTCTAAGATATCACTTCCTCCGGAATCAGCGCGTAATATCGTTGAGTACGTAACGGTGAAGGTTGAGAATGAATGACAACCAGATCATATAAACAACGACATGCCATCTCGAAACGACAGCAGCAATCCAAACTCTTACTAAAAATCCCCACCCCTACATCTCGCCCACCCCCTCTTTTCGCCACTCTTTCACACCAAAAGCAGTGATCTTAGGCTATTGATAACTCCAAACTGGAATACATCTATGACCTTCTTAAATATAGGCAACCTTAAATATTTTGTTCCAAAAGGCTGATGGAAATCTGGTATGAAGAGCTTATATACATAATTTTATGTTATAATATCATGATCTAGTGGAGTTATTAGTAATCGAAAATTATTGTTTTTGGTGGGAGAGGGTGGGTGGAAAGAGGGGGTGGGACTTGCGCATCGAAGCATTTTTCTTCCCATATCTTAAAGCCGACCGGAAGAGAATATTTAATGTCGGTGATTTAAGAAAGGGGGCAAATATTGAACATTCAAGTATAGAACAACGGTAAGAGTAAGGCAAATCCACAAGGACGACAAGGACTCTAGGGTATGACAACTGGATGTGGCGACTTTACCGCATCTTTCATTGGCCTATGGAAATACATCTAATCAGCAAGATCAAATACATATTCTTACATGATGAGGACTTGCCATTTAGTAGTAAATCCTAAAACGCTGTAAGCTCCTTCCACTAGCCTTGGCTGACCACCAAGCAGGAATAGCCATGGATGATGTGAAGGTTGAAATGCAGAACACAATATTTACCAAGATTAAAGATATGATAAGAAAACCCAAGTGAGACAGAGAGGACACAATGTACAAGGTGCTAATGTTCGTTCCATTGGCGTTATACTAAATTTACAAGAAAATTATACTATCATCCCTATCATGCTCAAACCGTATCATATCATTAAATCGCTATCATAAATTTTGCATCATAATGCCTCCAAATATCATACAAAATCATCCCTTAACCATGCACCAAACCCAAGAATCGCTTAACCAGCTTGGTACATAGCCAAAGCAGCTACATGGGGGTTAACATTCGACAAGTTAAAAGCAGTGTAAGTGATATTGGTATCCGTCAAAGCCAAAAACATAGTACCGTTAATAGCTGGATCACCCTCATAGGTAGAAACATCCGGCTGAATAGTCATACCATAATTAACACCGTTTTGTGATGTAACATTTAAGAGAGGAGAATATGTGACGTTCAGTTGCGAAACCCACATAGCCCATTCTGGGGTACGGGCACTGGTGGAAGTAACATAGGAGTTGTTTGGTCCGATGGCTTGACCTGGGTTATCCCATTGAAGGTAAACTTCACGTCCTGGGTAGGAGAGAGGAATAGATCGGTTTTGAGAGATGGCTGATGAGCAATCAAAACCAGTGACGTTGTTACCGACACATGAATCAATTTGAGCTAAGCTTGAGTTGCTTGGTGCAGCAGGGCCGAATCCAACAGTCTCGTTGAAACCTGTTTGGGTAGCATTGCGGCGAGCACTGTTTGGCTGATTGAGAACAGTGAGTTGTGGGAAGTTTTGCCAAACAAGACGTTTGGAATTGGATGGGCAAGACGAAATGTATGGTGCGAGAAGAGTCCAGGCCCAAGATTGTGGGATACCGGTCTCGAACCAAACTGGCATAGGGAAGAGTCCTGCGAATTGACGGAAGATCATTTGTTGGCGAGCTTCCGTAGCAATGGATTGATCGAGAAGTTGTGCAACTTCGCGTGAATCGAGGTGAGCTTGGAAACCCCATACTCCAGACTCTCCGTACCTGGTGAGCTTTTGAGCAAAGTCAAATGCTTCAGTGACTGTGCTGTAGGGATAATTGTATGTGCATTGTGGAGTTGCACCTCCTGGTCCTCCAAGTAAACTGGAAAGCATTGTAGCGTGACCAGCCTCTTGATCGGCCATGAACTCGATGAGAAATCGATCGCTAGGAGTGAGCCCAGCAGCTGTGAATTCCTCCTCAGAAAATTTGGCGAGAATGTCATGGAATAGATCAAGTTCGATCCACTCTTGGTAGAGACCCAAGAGAATGGATTGATAATCAAAATCAGATTGGACACGATAGACTGGCTCGGTGCCATTGGTACCTAGACCACCAGCTGGTTGATACGGAACTGGTTGTGGTTCGTGGAGTGTGCCATCAGGTACATAGGTTGTCTCTGCTTGTCTAGCTGGCAAGATAGGAATTTCAGTCGCGAGAGCTATAGTGCTTAAAGCTCCAGTAGTAGTTGGTGTACCGCTATATGGACCATGACTTGTTGCACCTGTGACTTGAGGACTAATGACTGGCGGGACAGGAACAGTGGCTCCGGGAATCTCTGAAGCTGGAATTCCAGCAACGGAGGCTATCGATGAAACTGCTGCGCTGTTTACAGATGGCTTCTGATTGTATGAATAAGCATTAGAAGCTGCTGAAGAGCTGGTAGCAGAAGCGGCGGCTTGAATTTGGCCATCGCTAATCTGACTGATAGGAGCTGGGGCAGCCGCAACGGCTGCAATGAGACCAGCGGTGATTCCTGTCTTGTAAAACATTGTTAATGCTCAAATTGAAAGAACAAGTAAAAAGGAACAAGAAATTGGTGCTTGATGTAAACAAAAAGTAGGAAGGAGACAAATGTTTGATTTAAGAGAGGAGCTCAATTGCCACGGGCAATCTTATGGAAGCTCCATGCATATGACGCTTGTCACGGCAAGCTCTTGTTGAACTATGAAGTAATGGAAAATAACAAATACATCTTAGCTTGTAATCTTTATGGCAATTGATTCGTTCCAAGAGAAATGGCTTCGAAAAGGCTTAGAAATGTTCAGTGACATCCTCTACGTCAACAAATTAGTTGGAGGGGAAGCTGGAGAAATTGGTTTAGTGCATACGGTAGTACTGCAACCGGAAAGAGCTACTTAGTATCGGCATCTAAATCTAAATCTTGGAAATGCAAAAGAGAAAATGTACGGGGGAAGGACTATGTAGCGATGATATGATTGGTCCACATTGAGGGAGCTTTACTCCGCCCTTGACGGATAAAGAGTGATTGACTGGTTGTTCCAGGAACCAGGAACAACAACAAAGCCTTACCGATGGGTAAAAGTTCCGTGTATTTGCATGATCTATAAGAAAATCACAAGAAATTCAATCTATTAGAATTCTTCCCTCGGCTTTTGGACCCAGAGAGGGTTCCGGGAAGCTCCCCAAGTTGTATGTTATTGAAGGTGTCAACACAGGAAAATCCGATTGAGTGAAATTTGGGTTTGAATGAACGTCATAACCTTAGCTATGACCGTAGCTCTGAAAGCAGATCAAAGGTTCTACAAGCTTCGAGAGCTAATAATAAGTGCTTCGGTTGAGCCCCACGTCTCAACTGATTTAGTTGTCAGTTAACTCTATCACACCGGGCTGATCAGTGACATATCAAAACTCTCGTTTTCGGATCGCAGTGACTTGTGGATGTTAAAGATAAAGGGCTTGGAGCCAACCTTTCTTCGATGTATGCTTCCAATCTGCATGCAGTAAAGCAGGATAAGTATCGAATAAAGCAGGTTGTTTGCATCCATATTAAATACCTAGTAAGACTTACATTATTCCCTAGGGGGGCGAATACCGAAGATCGAAGTTTGTCCGATTCACCAGGAATCCAGGATGCTGCTTTGATGAGATGAACTTACCCCTGAAAATGATCAACACAGGGTATTTGAAATCTATATTCGCAAATCCCATTATTGATTCTCACAAATGCCATCCGCCCAATTTTGCTGTTGATGATGCGATGCTTTGATGGATCATGGTATTGCCACAATAGAAATTTCCTGCATACTGACTGGCTCAGTACTTGAATATTATTGACGTTGTCGCTGCTATTCATCTGATAATCAATTGAGTCCTTTGAAGTAACTCGTATATATGTGATTGATATCATCATCCATCCATAGCAGATCATGCTTTCTTTGTCCGACTCGTAGAGTTTGTGTTTGAGATGAAGTGAGAAGAAATGAAGAATGAAGAATGAAGATACCTACCTATGGATTTTGATGCGGCCGCTTATAGCCGAAGATATCCCGTCCTCCCGTCCTCCATCCTCCCGTCCGCAGCTTCAGAGTCAAGCATGATTCTTTCCTAAAAATCTCATCATTTTTACTGCAAATAATACATAGATTTCCTTATACTAATACTACCACTACTACATGAGATTAACGTCAAATCTTCTTCTTCGTCCTACACTCCTCAAAATGGCTCTTCATCCACCCCCAAACACCTCCAAACTCATCTGCAAGTTCTACCATAACCCCTCCATTTCTACTCATCTCTAACCAAGAGTCATTCCATAGTCGCGCCCGCCAATGACAAAACCAATGCCCGCGCAGATCAATTCACAAAAGGTGCACTCGATCGCACCGATCTCGATGCTAATCCCCTCACTCAATTCCATTCTTGGTTCTCGCATGCTCAAACAAATGGCGTTTACCATCCCGAAACCGTTTGTCTCTCAACCGCCAGTCTTCCCTCTGGTCGTGTATCTGCCCGCATGGTATACCTGAAAGAACTAGATGCGAAAGGAGGATTTGTTATATATAGTAACTGGGGAACGAGTAAAAAAGCAAAAGATATCGCGGAAAATAAATGGGCGAGTCTTACATTTTGGTGGCAGGAATTAGAAAGACAAGTTAGGGTTGAGGGAAAAGTTGAGAGATTACCTGATGAGGAAAGCCAGGTTTATTATGATTTGAGAGCGAGAGGAAGTAGAATCGGAGCTTGGGCTAGTCCGCAGAGTCAAGTATTGAAGGGAAGAGAAGAGTTAGAAGAGAGAGTGAAGGAGGTCGAGAAGAGATTCGAAGGGCAAGAAAAGATACCAGTGCCAGATTTTTGGGGAGGTTTGAGGATTATACCGGAGATGGTGGAATTTTGGCAGGGGAGAGATAGTAGGTTACATGATCGATTTCAATATGAGAGGAAAGAGGATGGGGAGTGGGATATTCAGAGGTTAAGTCCGTAAGTAGGGAGAAGTAAATGTGTGAGAATCAAGACTCGAATCAACTCAGTTGAAGCAACCACGTTTGATACTGACCATAGAGAACTCAACGATATATTAGGACCATCGTATGCTTTTCAAGGACTCAGGTAGGTTGCTACACTTCGTTGCTTTACAGAAAGTTCTGTTAGGGGTGTCAAACATTATCGGTTCAAAAGTTTAGACATTCATTCCACTTCGCCATACAGACAAATCTTCTATATTACATCATTTAATGCAATTTCTATCACATACGACCAGAATCGAACAGGATTGGGTGATTTCCTTGCATTATCATACCGCCGATTCTCTGGATTTGAATTTACGGAAAGTAGAGAATAGTTACCGGTTTTGTATCCCATAATCACGGAACGTTGCTTCAAAGTCTCGGAATACGGTATTTAGATAGAAGGAAATCCTTCAAAATTAATCATTAAATAACTGTTCTCCAGATTATATAAGGGGTGAGGACAACCATTCTAAGGTTGGCAATATTTGTGTTCTACACGAGACTTTTTCGCCAGTGCGAACCTCGCGAGAAAGCGGTCTTATACCAAAAGTTGTATTGCAATCCCTCCTGGATCAGGCCCGAACAGTACAAATTCTTTCAACAGTGCTCGTACCAATTGTTGTTAGAGCGGACAAGGTTCTTATTGTATAGCACGACCCGGAGGTGGTGGGTTTATTCTTTTCGGAACCCCTCGAAATACCAATGCTGTACAGTGTCATTGCCGCCCTGCGCAGCTCGAAGGTGTCTTTTGATATCGATCTCTTGCTCCACAGGCATATCGGTTCGAAGGATAATACTGAGATGAGCGATGGAAACGCTGCTCTGTACAGGATGCGAAGAGCCTTGTAGGTCCTCTTGCAGAGCGTCAAAAAGCTTCCAATCGCGGCACTCTTGTCTCGAGTTTGCATGATTCGGATAAGAAATGATAGTAATGACGGTAATAGTAGAGAATTCAATCCAACCAAAGCAGGTTGAAATACGATCCTCCGGAGAAGGTTCTATACATACCACATATGCCGACAGTGATCCACGAAAGTGTCTCAGAATAGGTATCAAATGAAACCAAATCTCAAATGGACCGTATCGCAAGCAGCAATCGCGGATCCCAGATTTGCAGCACGAATAATCACCATGTCGGTGGTCCCAAGTATATAGAGTCCCTAGAGTTGTTAGGGCAGGAACCACCCACCATGCATGCATATAAGTAGCTACTTCTAGCTACCCTTCAATCTGCATCATCATTATACACTACATACCATATTATATTGAGTGTATCGTGACAAGAGTAGCACCTTCACTCGGGAGTAGTAAGTTCTTATTTGCTCAAATTTTCATATTGGGATCCAGTTCATGAAGCTAGTTCTAAGGAATCAACCGGAATTCTTGCTAGCATGTAATCCATAAATGGTTTTCATCAATCTATGGATAAGTATGCGAAATAATTCTTTACGCCATTAATACATGAAGTTGCCGATATCCAGACTTGTTGAATAGAAGCGAATCTGTGTGCTTTTGTCAAATAGCATTAGAATCCTCTTGGATCTATGTAGTTCAGCTAAAGTAGAGAGAGTTTTTTCTGATGCTAGAATCACTATTATTACTAGACGCAACCAGTTCCTTGCCATGATGTTTGCAAGGTTGGAATCATGGTTAAATTACAATAATTGGGTTGACGATGACCATACTTAATATGACATTAGGTTCCGAGTTTTGATTGGCTTGTTACGTGAATAGGTGTACTGTGAATCTTTATTGATTTTCAAACCGTGTGATGCTTACAATGGTAATTTGGCGGGTTTGGGGAATTCCGAAGGGTCTTGACATGAATCTGGTTTCAGTATTTCAATATATCTTCAATATTACTAGTTTGGGAGTATATGTAAGATCTGCAATATCATTCTCATCAAAATGTACGAACTTGCATAGAAAATCGGTATCAACCACCATAATAGTGATTGTGCACTAATAAGTAGAATACCGGCAGTAAGCCCTGCGGCAGCGGCATTTCAATTCAAGACTATGACAAATAAGACCTTTGGCCAGGTAGATGAAGCTACGGTGATCCGATTTGCAAAGTAAGCTGGCGCCATTACCGAGCGTAACATTGGGCGGTAGTTCGCAATCGACAAGCCCAAAACAGCCAAGCCAGGGGATACAAAGCCCGTGGCAATGCTCAGCCCTGCGCTGGAGGCGCCATAGCCAGTGTATCTGGAGGATTTTCGCGCTGTTGCGCTGTAAAAGTATGCTGGTGATGAGTGCAATGTGGAGAAGCACTAGGAATCCAGATGGGAAGCTGTTTTGAGAGACATTCGAGGTCGGCGACAGAAGTGCATGATTGTCTCAAGCTTGTTAATCAGATAGCTCTTAAACCAAATATAGACATCATCAAGGCTTGAACTTAATGTTTTATTCGTCTTGTTGTTGGATCTCCATGGAATAACCTCTGCCCGGAAGATCCCAAACTCACTGAAAGATATGATGATGATGCTTTCGCCTTGGCTGATTCGTATCACGTGCCATTTTCGGACTTCTCCAACCTGCTCTGTGGCGGCCTTTCCCAGCGAAAGACATATTGTCCTTTCTCCGCTGCAGTGCGTCTCATCCGCGGACCCGTTGCCCAATTTATTTCCCCGTCCAGGGTCGTTCCATAGTTGAAGGATACGCTATAGTCAGGCGGTGTTGGTAGATCCGGCCATATAAGACGGTTGGGTGCGTTCAAATATCGTTCCATGTCGCCGCCGGATCTTCGCTTCTTTACCCATTCGTTCAGAAAGTTACGGAACCTCGACACGTCAGAGTCAAGTCGGTGGTTGCAAGTCCATTCAGATATATTTCGCACAATGTCTATATTTCGATCCCAATGAGGTATAATTGTGAAGGACATATCACCTATAATAATCTCGTATAACATAAACACAACGCCAATCACGTCGTCTCGCCCATCCAATAAGTTCTTCTTTCCACATACAACTTAGTCAAAATCGAAAAGAAGAATCTTTTGTGTTTCGGAATCTATTAGCAAATTTCAAAGTGCAATATCTTAGTACATAATTCCCAAATCTAGATTCAAAAAATCAACAAACTGTATAAGTTGTTGTATCCATTCAAAACAAAAAGGCAGCTTTGAAATGTTAAAGGTTCCGCCAGAGATATATTTTGTTGTAAACCCAACCACCCAAGACTCCACATCTTCGAAGACTATGCAATCGAATCGTACTATATTTGGATGAGGCGGCAGACTTTTGAGAAGGTTGAGTTCATCCCATGCCATCTGCAGTCTCCGAGGCTTTCCAATAGGATTAAATTTGAAGGCAACCATTTGAAGAACTTCGAATTCGTCGTAGTATGATGACAGATCAACACCGGGTCCAAGCCGATCGAGCTCTTGAAGTTTGGAGTACTGGATTCTACGGCAATCGTGAAGTGATTCGGCGGTCGAGTAAGGAATATATCCAATAAACATAGTATCGTCCTCCTCCGGATCTGTAGAAATTTCAAAAATGAGCCCATCATCGTCGACCGTGATCGCGCTAACTTCGGGCGATAGGTAATCAGCGAATCGTGCCAATATTGAAACCTCGACGTCCTCGTCAGGTGGAAAGAGCTTGGCGGTCCCTTTGACTTTTATCATGCGTAGTTGATCCCAATCCCAAACGTTGCAATGAGTTATGGTTTTGGGGTTTTCGCTCGAGCCAAAATAACCCTGCGCCTCGGACATAAATCTTTCTTCAGGTTGAATCATGGTAAGTTGATTGATAGAGTTTTGCTTCGTTTTGATGTGGACGAAAGATTAGTTTCGACAGAGAGTGTCCGGATTTAAGTCCCAGAGACCAGCTCATCGGTAAATCCTCGGTAACCTTATTAGTAAAAGGTTCGCTTCAAACGCAGCACAAGACATATGGGCGCTTCATGGTGCTGCGAAGTCATTGTTACATAGGTTAGGACATTGATAATTTTGGAATGCTCCTAGTATCCCCTGAGGCTATTTGTCCACTGGCAGAGTGAATACTGCAGGTGACTGTGTATGCTTAGATTTGCTCTGCATAAAGAAAGCTGTCGTCTAAAACTACACTACAGCGTAGATTACCTGAATGCGTACGCTTCATTGTAGCACTCGCTGTGACAACCCGGTTCAACTATGTACCAGTATTTATCTCGATTCCGGAAAACGCGCGCGAGGCAATACGCCAGAGATCATCTTGTAGAGAATATGATTCCAAATCAAGGACTTGAAGCCGATTGAAATTTCTCTCGGGCATTGTTAATTATGAGGCCAAAGCAGAAAAAGCGAAACGCATGCTAGTTATATAAATGAACTTTAATTAATAATAAAATTTTAAATTTTGATAATTTATTTGAATACTAGTTTATAAAATACTATTAATCTATAATATATATATATTGAATTCAATTTTATAAAATTTATATAAAAACCTATATAAGCTTAATAAGTTTTCAAACTTTAAATTTGTTTTCGTTTTTAAATTGATTTTAAATATAAACTTCAAACGTTATAGTTTATTATAATTAAATATAGATTGTTTATAAAGTCTTTTAATATATATATTTCAAAGAATTTTATGATCTTAATTAAAATAACTATTATCTTTGTACACTAATTTTTTCTTTACATCTGGAAATTAAACGAGTGTTTAAAAGAGTATATCACATTTTATTTACTTTGATAATAACTAGTTATAATCATATTGATGATTATAAACCGTTCTAAAAAATTCTTATACACATTTGAGTATTCTTACCTAGTTATACCTTTAAAGTACTAGCCAATACCAATCCCCATTCCTATTCCTATTGTACCCGTAACGCCGAATATGCCATGTTTCAAGGACCTTCCGAACACCTTCATCCCATCATAGCTTTTCAGCTGTAGCACTATCCAAGTTGCCTACCCTCTTATACCATATCATATAATCAAAACCATCTTCTTAGGGTTACCCCAACTCATACACAACACATACTGACATTATCACCAAGAAATCCAATCATCACAAAGCTCCTCCTTCTTTTCCATCCCCTTTCCTTTCGGGTCCTTCTCCACCATCTTCCCCTTTACCCCATCCACCATAGACCTCTCCCCTTTCACGTCAAAAGATGCCGTCTTGTGAATTTTCAACGAAGAATCGCTACTGGTACTGCTCTTCCTCAAATACGCTGGGGTTTTCAAGTCCCCATTTTGGGGATTTAGTGCGCTGGGGGAATCGGAGTAGGCGGTTGTGAATGTGGTGGCAATTGGACTTGAGGGATTGGAGTAGGTAGTTGAGAATGTGGTGTTCGTTGGGCTCGATGCAGCTGAGGATGTAGGTGAGGTTTTTGATGATGAGGAGGTTGAAAGGTTTGAGGAGGCCAGGGAAGAGAAGGTTGATGC
The DNA here is from genome assembly GCA_002162615.1 of Myriosclerotinia duriaeana. Lineage (NCBI taxonomy): Eukaryota > Fungi > Ascomycota > Leotiomycetes > Helotiales > Sclerotiniaceae > Myriosclerotinia > Myriosclerotinia duriaeana. Next base: position 303,987 of record NGKI01000014.1, on the reverse strand, counting down.
GGAATTGGGACGGAGATTGCCGGAGGAGGTTATGGACCGTGTTGTGGAGGGAGTTGTGGAGCTTTTGAAGGAGTTTTTGCGTTTACTGGGCAAGTGTCAGAATTGTGACTTGGATGGATGCGCGGTGCAAGGGATGAGGTGGGGATCAAAGGAGGAACGGAGGGGATAGGAAGGGAACTTACAATAGGTCCTTCAATTTTTGCATGCTTGGTGATGAGGAAGGCATTTTTTTGATTATTTTGTGTGATGTGATTTGGATTTACGGCCAGGAAATATGTGATTTGGACAGATAGTCTAAATGGCCTTCGATTATGCGAATATAAATCCGACAAGTTTTCCTGGATTGAGATGCAGATATCGATACTAGGTATGTTACAGACCTCAAGAAACAAAATTAAGAAAATTGTAATGTAGTATTTATATGGAATGGAGATGAATCAATAAAAAACGTGTATTATCCACAACGATCCCCAGGGAAACACTCTTCTTAAGTAAAGAAACCCAAAACCCTTGAATCAGATCTTCTCCCTCTAAAGCACTTTTACAAAAACTCTATCCCAACCCCACGACTACCAGTTTTAGGTGATACGAGTATCCTACACCAGAGAAATATAATCTTCCGCGGCGAAAGCTAGCCTCAAGCTATTTACAAAACCTTCGGCCAGGCGATCGCCAAGTAACTCTAAAAAGATGGGATTTTAAGTGGCCGTTAGTGGGTGCGCTAGATGAAGTTGAGAGTGGGCCCAGAATTCGTTGATTAATATTGGTTACTACACACAGGATGCATTATGCACTGGCCAGTGGAAATATGGGTATCTCGAAGTTGGAGGCTTACGAGCGGAGGCTTGGGATGGAGGTTGTAGAGCACAGATAATCAGTAATCACTTGGATTTTGGTGACTCGAAATGTGCCGTCCATGAAATGGTGAAATGTGTGATGATCTAGTGTAATTATGAGTGAATATCGCGGAGTGTATTGAGGAGTGTATTGCATTATGAGTGGAGAATATAGGATAGGAAGAATACAATGTGTATATCGAATGACTAGCTATGTGATGCCGTGCAGTACCGGTAAAGTTCAGAATTCGTCCTAGATGTTGTGGACGAGGTGGCTCGCGAGTGGACGATCAGTGCGAGAGGTCATGGCGTTTTTGACATTTGTAATAAAGTATGTGTGTGCTAGCTAGTTTAAGGGCCGGTTATCTGCGCCGGGCACCTTGTGACCTTGGCAGGGTTCTAAGCTATAAATGGAAGGATCTGATTGGTGAGTGTTTGCCATTCTCGAACGAGGTAGTTGTGAGTAGATGATTTGTGCGAAGGGTCAACGGATATGGCCTATTTTTGACATGCACATTGTACACTATGTAATTCCTCCTGTTCTCTATACATACGATAGAACACGTGGAACCATGATTCTGAAAGCCCCGGCACGAAACTCTACAAAACAAATAAGAAAAACTTGTTTCTAGTATATTCGCTAATATTTTTCAAGTTGTAAAATTTTATCACACCAATGATTCGGACAAAACTACTCGAGGAATTAAGAAATGGCTTTTTGAAGGCCATGTACCAAGACTTCCACAAAGTGTAGCTTTTCATAAACTTACAATGATTTAGTGATAGCCTGAAGCCTTGTACTGCTATGTCTAGATTTGTCAAACGATAATCCAGACTGATCGAACGGGAGAATTTTGGAGTTTGGGGATCAACAACTTTAAACTTGACGGATCTTCAAATAATGTATCGAGTGAGCGAGCAATCGAGAGAGACTACTCCGCACGAAGTGGGGGAATGGCGAAGCAAAGTTTTTTTCGACGTCATACCAAGATAAGAAATCAAATATCAACAGCAAACAATTGTCTGAGGGCTTTCCGAAAGCGAAAGCGAAATATATTCATGAATGTGTTGATGGTTGTTGATTCAATCTTGGGTCTTTGACAACTGAAGATTTCTGGGATCATCTATGGGGTCTGGAGAACCACAAGAACCTCACTTTTTGGACTTGTTTTAGGAAGACCACGTGTAGATCGGTCCATTACAGCGGAATGCAAGCGCGTCAGCGAACTAATACCGGGTATGGACTTCCAAGTTGCATCAGATTTCTGGTGCTGTGACTCTTCATCACAAGGATATCGTGTTTAATAGGAATATGTGCACATGAATCAATAGGCACTGTGAAATGTAGAATGTAGTTTCATGTAGCTAAAGTATTGACTCGTGCAGATTGTCTGATGATTGCGGCATATGCTAAGCTTTTACGAGTACTGAGAGCATTATATGAGATACTCGATATACCAAAGGTCACGTGTCAATGAAATGAACAACGAGAGGAAACTGCCTACACATAGATAAATTGTGAGGGGACTCATATGGTTTGAATACATTCTTCTCAGACATAAAACAAGACAACAATCTCATTTGAGAGGGGTATTATCATCAAATCATGTGCTAGAATAAGCACGAGAGAAAATGATCCACGCACGGATTTCACGTGAATGGATGGTATAGCAACCATGCCATCTAGTAAAAAAAGAGCTCAGGGAGTCAGGGTAGATGGACTGATGACAAAAACGCGAAAACTTAGAACTCGATAGGTAAGAATTTGGAAGAGTTACAAGAATGATTCAGTCTAATGATCATATCTGTTCCATGTGCTGGGACTTGCCGACGCAGATTTCTTGGAGCATCACCCAGTTAGTGAAGTATTTGTGTAGAATAGCATGACTAAAACAATAACTTCCGAGAATGATCCAACTTGACTCAATATTGTTAGTAAAAAGAGGATTTAACGATTCAAAGCACTTGCTGTTTCTATTTTACAACGCGCCGAAGCAAGTGTAAGTGTATGAAGTGTATGAAAGGATGCAGCTCCTTAAGCTCCCCTCTTTCTCCAAACTTCTTCATATGATCTGTGACTCGGGTTTTCTAGCTTTAGAAACATCATATTGCGTACTTTTGCTTTCAGATATGTTCTAGTATGAGATATGAGAGAGCGTTGACTTCAGTTGCGCTGTATATGCAAGCACAAGCACAGGTATGAATTCGTCATACCTCAAAGTTTTTCGAACATGCACGGTTTGGTAGCCATAGACGTGGACGTGCAGTATTGATTCAATACGATGTTGGTTGATATAAGAAAGATTTGAAGAAGATGATGAAGATATATTCATTCAATGTTGGTTGTCGATGTAATTGAGGTTTCACATTAAATACTACAGTAGTAGTAGTACTAGGTGCATAAAGGGGGTGGGGGGAAGAAAGCTCGCTGTCATTATCTACCTAGTAAGTAAGTAAGTACCGGTATGTAAGTACCTAGGTAAGTAAATAGTAGGTAGGTAAGATGAAGAATTACTATTTTAAGAAATGAAGAGGTGTGCAGTGTGCAATGTGCAATGTGCATACCTAGGTAAATAAGTTCACGATAAAGACTTCCAACTTCAGTCAATAATAGTAATAATATAGGTAGGTCTCTTGCCAAGGCTCATTATCAACTTGGTCGGTCATTATTTGCTTATTAATATATATATCCGGTAACTAACAAATCATATCCGACGGAATTTCATCAAATAAAGAAAGGGGAAGGTCATTTTTGGATTGGAAAGGTCTAGATGCAATATATTATATATATATATAGATATAAATATCAAAAAAATAGTTTCCGTACCAATCATATGGGAGAGAGATACCACTACTACTAGGTACCTACTAGCTATACAGTAATGATACATCAATCTGTCTGTGATATGAAAACCATAAGAAGAATGTTTTCCGAATTACTAGGTACCTACTAGGTAGGTAGTATTATTATCATTCCCATGTCCTTCTTCTTCAGATATATTACTCTTTCCCCATCTTTCATTCGTAAGTCCATCTAGGGTTGGAGGTTGGAGGTGGAGAAATCTTTACATTAACCAGTGGAAGTTCTGGTTCAATCTTCTACTCATCTGTTTACTTCAATCAAGTCTACCTGAGGCTAGTAGTATCCATCTCTCCATCTCTCCATCTCTCCATCTCTCCATCTCTCCATCTCTCCATCTCTCCATCTCTCCATCTCTCCATCTATCTTGTTCATTCACAAAACATCAAGAAAGAAATTCTATTACTCTATTAATATACACAATTCAAATCCCTCAAAGGTACTCGGTACCTATTACGCTCGTTATTGAGAGTTTGTCCTTGAAGATTTAAGTTTCTTATCTGATTCCAATCCACCCTCCCATCACGATTTATGCCATCTTGAAGGAAGACGAGAGCGATACGACATACGACATACGACATAACTCCTTGGCCATAGATTGATGTGAGAGTAGGGAAAGGAAGGGGAGTTGTGATTAAACATTTTCCACTTTTACATCACGAAACGGAAGAGGAAGAGGAAGAGGAAGGGGAAGGGGAAACTCTAAACACACGCGCGATAATCGAATCATCAACATCATCACATCAATAATAAAATATCTACATCGAATTACCTTTGAAATCAACAACTCCGTTTTTTTTGTGCGACCGTCATCCAAAGAGACCTACGGACCTTACGGACCTCAAACCTTGGGGGAATTCGAAACCTTTTTTACCTACCTACCTAGTACTCAATACAATTTTTAATGATTTATTGGACACGATAATACAAATATGCCTACCAATTCTTCAATGAAGATAGGGAGTTGGTTACTCTTCTTCTTAGCTATTTCAATAACGGATGCTTTTTACATACCAGGTATGTTTCTGCCATCTCATCACTCTCCTCTTCTTGACTTTGGCCTTCCGGACAATCCTCTGACTCTCGTCTCATCTGCACAGGTTGGTCAATCAAAAGTTACAAAGACAACGAAGCGATCCCTTTACTAGTCAATAAAGTTTATTCCGATAATACTCAATTACAATATGCCTACTACGATCTGCCATTCGTTTGCCCTCCTACCGGTGTCCGCCATGCTGGATCTTCTCTGCTCAGCGGCCAAAGTATATCATTGAATCTCGGGGAGGTTCTAAGAGGAGATCGAATCACACAATCAGATATCGAGTTGGTAATGGGAAAGGATCAAGAGTGTAATTTCCTCTGTTCAAAAACCGTTAGTCGAAGAGATCTTAAGCGCGCAAAGGAATTGGTCAAGGATGGATATGTGGTCGAATGGATTGTGGATAATTTGCCCGGCGCAACGAGTTTCGTTACTGTGGATAAGAGTAAGAAATATTATGCTGCCGGCTTCAAATTGGGATACAAGGATTTCTCTCCAACTGGCAAATCGAGATATTTCATCAACAATCATCTGACGATCGTTCTTCGATATCGAAAGGCTCCAGGAAAGGATGGAGAAAAGGGCGGAAAAGTCATTGTTGGATTCGAAGTTTATACCAAGAGTGTTGGACCTGATAAGAGAGTGGAATCTGGATGTCCTGCGGATTTGAACAATGTTGAGACACCCTTTGAATTATATCTCGCTCCGAATAATACCGGTTCTTCATCCGCCCTCGCATATCCACTTTCATCATATCACCCACCGGAAAGAGAAGTGGATTTGGATGATGGAGCTACAATGGAAATTCCATACACATATTCGGTTTACTTCCGCGAAGATGAAAAGGTGGAATGGAGAAATCGATGGGATCTATACTTTGTGAATCAAGAAGAAGGTTCAAGAATTCATTGGTTGGCTATTGTCAATTCTCTGATTATTTCTGGACTTCTTAGTGGTATTGTTGCTATGATCTTAGCTAGAACGATTCGTGGAGATATCAAAACATATACCAAAGATGTTTCGGGAGAAGATGGAAAATTGAAACAGAAGAGAAGATCTAGACCTGCTAGTGGAGCAAGATCACCAAAAACTGGGGAGAAAGTTGGACTTGGTCTGTTGGATCAGGTCGATACTGAGAATGATGCGGATGTGTCTTCTGATGATGAACAATTGGAAGATATTACTGGATGGAAATTGCTTCATGGAGATGTTTTCCGTCCACCTCCATATGGATATCTCCTAGCGCCATTGGTAGGATCCGGAATGCAACTCGTCTTCATGGCATTTGGACTACTCTCCTTGAGCAGTCTGGGTATATTAAACCCTAGTTTCCGAGGGGGGTTCATCAGCGTTGGAATTGGTCTTTTCATCTTCGCAGGAGTCTTCTCTGGTTACTTCAGCGCACGTGTTTACAAAACATTCGGAGGACTTAACTGGCGCAAAAATACTCTAGTTACAGCCACTCTCTTCCCTGGTCTTCTCTTCTCTCTAATCTTCATCCTCAACCTCTTCGTCTGGGCCCAAGCTTCCAGTACCGCTCTTCCATTCGGTACACTCATCGCCCTCATATTCCTCTGGCTCTGTATCCAACTCCCTCTCGTATACGCCGGTTCATACTATGGCTACACACGCTCTGGAGCTTGGGAATCCCCTACTAAAACCTCCATCATCCCTCGTCAAGTACCCGTTCAACCATGGTACATTCGATCCACTTCTTCCATCCTCCTAGCCGGTCTAATCCCCTTTGCGGTAATATTCATCGAACTCCTCTTCGTTTTCCAAAGTTTATGGCAAGACAAGTCAGGCTACTATTACGTCTTCGGATTCCTCTCGCTCATAACCCTTCTTCTTATTATCACGATTGCAGAAGTCACCATAGTAACCATCTACATCAAGCTCTGCGCGGAAGATTACAATTGGTGGTGGCATTCCTTTCTCGTTGGCGGAGGATCCGCAGTATGGGTTATGATGTATTGTGTGTGGTTTTATATGCGAAGGTTACATATTGAGGGGTTTGTGAGTGGGGTCTTGTTTTTTAGTTATTGTGGGGTTGTAGCTATTACCTATGGGTTGGCTACGGGGACGGTGGGGTTTTTGACATGTTTTTGGTTTGTTAGGAGGGTTTATGGGTGAGTTTTCTTTTCGTCGTCCTGGTCATCGTTTGGAGCCACCTTTTCTACCGTGCCCGAAAATGTTTAGATGGCGGGTTCTTCATGAGGTATGGGAATTGTCAAGCTAACCTACTTCTAGTGCAATCAAAGCAGATTAGTCGGTTTATAAACTAGCGGACGTACAATACCATTGCAGTATCTCATTATTTCGGCGTTTAGGTTTAGGATTGGAAGGGTTGGAGGAATAGAAATAGGAGTCGAGCCTTGGGCATTTCAGGCATTTTTAAGTAACGAGGAATTAAGTGAGATGAGAAGGAAAGAAGAGTAGACAATAGTTTGATACCGGTACCTAGTTGTTTGTACGACTAAGGAATAGGTACAAGTAAGAGTACGAGTATAAGGACGGGTACATGGACGGTATATAGCGAAAATGGAAAATTCTATAAATATCTTGACGATTAATGTATTGATGGATTGAGAGTGAATGGTGAAGATGCATGGATGAAAAATGAATGCTGAATAGCGGATTCATCCTACTTCTCCTTCTACCTCTCCCATACTTGAACCCATAAGTACAGGGTAAGTAGGGTGGGTTTTTTTTGGAGGTGGTGATGGCTGTTGGGTGTTGGGTGTCGGGTATTGAAATATGTCAGATAAAATGCATTTATACAAATGACATCACTTTGGGGTTGGTTATATATGGAATACTATACACAGTATGAAAATATACTTCTTGGGTGTTTGAGTGCTGGGTATGGGATTTGTAGATGAGAAGAAGTGTGATAGATGGGTGTGCTGTTGGAGTGTTTGGGAAGGGGTTGATGGGGATTCGGATGATGTTGATGTTGATGTGTTAAGCCCTATTAGTTAATACGAGATATTGATCAATATACCACCTGAGTGTGAGTGGCGGGGAATACAATGAGGGGAGGCGAAATAGGTAAATTAGCGAATGGGAATCACATTGATATTCTGAGATCGGATTAAAGGGTGCGTAGACTATTTGGCGGAGAGTTATGGACTAATGTGGGAGGAAGTATCGGAGTATGATACTGGTAGATGGTTGGGTAGTAAGCTGTGATATGATCTAGCGATTGATACCTCCATATCTTGAAGTCGGAATGGGAGTGCTAAATACGGTTCGGAGTTATTGAATCAGGGCGGGTATGGATGAGGGTGAATACTTGAGCATATGAGAATTTGAGAATTTGATGTTCAGATAGAATATAAGTAGAGATATCTCATCTAGTGATCGAGATTGAGATTCTGAGATTGGAATCAAGTGTGTGGTTTGGAGTTATTGAAGAGGAGTTGGATATGGATATAAGGGAATACGTGAGGATATAGATTGTAGATTGGAAATGGAAGATGAGACTTGAAGGGAAATGCACGCATTTGATTTAGCGATTCATGACTGATATCCGGAAATAGAAACGGAGAGTATCAAATTCAGTCTGGGATTATCAGAGCAAGTCCGATTAAATGCGAGGGAATATGCGAGGGAATCTGTGAGGATATTATTTGTTTATTGGGGTTTCAATGAGATGAATAGGAGAGAACCGATAGTATCACCTGAAGTCAGCGGATGAAAACCATGAATTTACCTTCGCATGAGGGTATATTGTGGGATAGCTCTGGATGAGAGGTGGGATGAGGTGGAATGTGTGATTTGGCGAAGAGTAATCTAATATATATGTGTCCTTCCATAATTTGCTTAAAGTAAAGAGAGCAGGTGGATTTAGCAGTAGGATTTCCCGAATCAGGTCGTTTGATCGGTCGTGGTGGAAGGAAATGAGATATTTAACGTTGTCATATAACTAGGCTATCCTCTCATCATTTACTGGAGATGAAGAGAGGACTAGTAGATGAGATTGATAGCATAATTGCTTTGAATAGGTTAGTATGACAGGTCATTGAGAAGATATTAGCTGAATGCTAGTGAAATTCAGATGTAGTGGGACAACAAAGTAGGATGAGATGCTGGAGTTCTTGAGGTGGTTCGATAATACAGGTCTGTTTTGGCATTTTAATAGTTATAGAGGCAAATATCTAGGTCACATCTGAGTAATAGAAGCTCGAGGTATCACAATGAAGAAGTCTTCGTGCAATAGACCCGGGCCTAGATGGACTAATTTGGGACGTCCTAGCCGTGTAAAAAGTACAGGCGGATATTGACCATACAAACTAATTTGATACAGGAAATTTCTCCAAAAGTCCTTCATGAACACTGGCATGAATGCTGCGAAGATTCCTCTGACTCGAGCATCTCCGGGAAGTGTTTTCTTTTCCTTTGACGCAATAACTCAAGACATAATCGATCCATAAAAATATTCTCGCGTTCTTTCCAAAACACAAATTCATCAAACCGCATTCTGTTAATACCTCCATTAACATCTCCGCGCGGTACCATAAAATGGAGGTAATTCAAACGAGCTACAGTATACGGAGTTATTCCATCTCGATTTCTCCAGAATTTTGACCACTTCGCATGTTGCACCGAGTTTTGGATTGTCGGATGCGGTGGAAAAATTTCTACACCACTTTCTACTGAATGCTCCCTTGCCCATTGCTTTCGTTCTTCGTCATCTTCCTTTTGAAGACTTGTGAGCTCACATTTCAAAAATGATATATTATTGGGTGGAAAGACATCCCAGTTGATATCAGCGTTCTGGAAGCAATAGTCACTATCCCATTGCAAACTCGCACATTCCTTTGAATACAGGTGCTCTCTTAGTGGCTCAAAAAGTGGCAACAGACTTTTTATAAAGTTGAGTTCTTGTTTGCGGGTGGCATTATGTTTACGGTACATGTAAATTTCCTTGATATAAACACAGATTTGGAACTCCATGATCTTCTCCGTCCTTTGTGTGCCTTTCTTTCCATCTCCTAAGAGCTGCTTGATGAGCTCTTCGATCTTCTCCTTAAAAGATGCATATTGGTCGCCAACATTGCCAGTTTGATAAAATTGCCAGCGAGCGCTTGAAACTAACTTGATTCGACGGACCCGACTACCGTGGTTGTTCAGAGAGTTTGAGAGATTGTTGCCAATGTGACGCCTGCGAATGTCAAACATTCCTTCTCTCTGATTGTGATGAGTCTCGTGGTACAGTTTATCTAATTGATAATGATCGAGATCCACAGCTTCTACACTGTTTATCCATCTATGCCTGATTCCCTTAGAATACCCCACAAAGCTCTCATTCTGAGATCTAGAGTCGAAGAATGTTATAGGAAAGAGAATATTCCGATAGAAGTTAGGTAAGAGCTGGGTTCGTAGTTCCATAGACGTCGATAACACATTGAGAGCGCCCTGGATACACGATGTTCTGAAGCCGCTTTGAGGAACGGAGCTACTGCCTTGAGCTTCATCCAGGATTATATCAAAGATCATATGTTTAATTTCGATAGGGAGACAGATAAAATTGAAAGGAGCAGAGGGTTGCTTGGAAGGAGATACGTTGAAGCGGTTTTCAGGTATGATGTGGCGATTATTTCTTTGCGATCTATGCCTGAAATGTCGGAGCATACTTCTAGGTATGGTGCAGCCATATCTTTTTCTCGGATTATATTTATTCAATGGTTTGGATATCTACTACCTAGAGCTACCTAGTCTAGTTCATACTCCCCCCCCCCGGTATTTTCATGATTTACCGAACTATCGGTAATTATTGGCACGTGATTAATGAGGCATACATCCGAATTTGTACCGAACTTACGTGATCAAATCGTAACTCCTTTCAACCTCGGCATCAAGGTTATACAGCCTTGCGACAAAATACTTCGAGCTTCGAGAGCTTCGAGAGCTTCTTATCGATAGATATATAAATATTCATGATATTCAACCTCATTTTGTACCCATATACTATATCTGCCATGATATATCATGCCATATGAGACCCAAATTGTATCAGTCTTACTATCTATTAACATTCATTTGATCATCTCTACCTTGTCTTCTCTCTTAACTGCAACTTCATCGAAACCAAACCACGAAGCCAGCAATTGAATCTTAGACGATCTTTAACGACTGCTACAAATCTCAATATCAACAATATAGAATTTCAAAGTCCGCCGTTGTATCTCGCGCTGTGCCATCTCCCACGACCATTACAAACCACATCTCAAATTATACCAGCCATCTAATACCTCACACCTCAATCCACTACCCATCATGTCCACCGAACCACCCCTCGACCCCTATAAACCCTCCCTCTTCGAACTCCTCTCTTCTACTCAACTATCATCCCTCCTCCCCCCCTCCCTCCACTACCTCCTAACCATCGCCACGCACCGAAATCCTCGCCATCTTCTCCCAATCCTAAACTCCTTCCACGAACTACACGCCCTCCTCTTCTTAGCCATAGAACACCACTACCTAACCACCTACTCTTCCTCTTTCGTCGAAAACTTCTACTCCCTGAAACGCGAACGCGCTCTTCCCGCAGCCATAGGCTCATTACGACTTACCGCCGAAGGAGCCAATGCCAGTTTACGAGAAACGACAAAGCTTACAAGAGGGGATGTATGGAAAAACCTCGCCATAATCGTCGGAATCCCATACTTGAAACGTCGTCTCGATGAATCCCAGGAGATAAATGCACCGCGTGCCTTGCTCGGCGCGAATTATACACGCATGCCACCAAATCCGACTCTCAAACAGCGATTTCTACATTATTACCGTTGGTTTCTTACCAATGTATATCCCAGCGTAAACGCCGCATATTATTTCAGTATTCTAGCATTCAACTTACGATATCTTTTCTCCGGTTCAAAGTCCGGATCTGGTGTATATTCCGATCCATTTCTATGGCTAATAGGGACGAGAATACGAAGATTAAGTCAAGCGGATTTCCAGGCTTTTGAAGCGATCAAAAACGCCTCCTCATCTTCTGTACCCGGGTCGAATTTGGGAATAAGGAGTTTACTAGATCCCAGACTGGCGATGGGAAGATTAGGTACGGGATTGAAATTATTACTACCAACCAGTATATTCGCACTGAAGTTCCTGGAATGGTGGCACGCGAGTGATTTTGCAAGACAATTATCTCGAAAAGCAACAGAAGGACTAGAATTACCGCCGCCTATAATATCATACACCCCATCACCAGCCTCCGCCCCCAAACCCGAAACCACATCTGCATCGACATCAGAAGAAAAACAACCGACCGCCTCAGAAATCGACGAACCCCCCAATCCCCCAATCTCAACCTTGACCCACCTCCCCATCTACGTAGTCCCTGCTCCCTCCCCCTCAACATCCCTTGAAAACTGTCCGATTTGTCTCGGAGAAATCACAACACCGACGGCATGTCAGACGGGGTATGTGTATTGTTATACTTGTATTCATCGGTGGATAGAGGGGATGCATGAGTTGCAGGAGAAATTTATGGGGAGTGCGGATAATAATGGGGGAAGAGGAAGAGAAGGGAAGTGGGAGAGTGGGGTGGGTAGATGTGCTGTTAGTGGACGGAGGGTATTGGGGGGTGTAGGGGGATTGAGGAGGGTTTTGGTTTAGGAGTGGGAATCTGGGTTGGGAGTTGGGGTGGGGGGTGAGTGTGTAGGATGGAGATGAACTGGGGAGGGCTGTGGATTAGTAGTGTTTTATTGTGTGAAATGGAATGGGATAGGAAGGGGATCACGAATGAGAGGGAATTACATATTAGCTATGAATCGGCTGGGTAAAAAGTAAGAGATGAGATGACAATTTCGCCTGATCGGACTCACCCAACCAGGTAGCCAAACACCAAGCTATCATCCCAACTCCCCGCGAGAAGACATGAAAAACATTAGACGAATAATGCCACATTTAGAAAGCAAGTATTGGAGCATTTAGGATTGGCGTTGGAATTTGGATATCACATCACAAGATTAATAGCATTTCTGCGCTACATTTCACTTCACTTCAACTTACATCATGGCAATTGTATCACATATATATAATCACAATCAATCAAATAATTCATCAAAACATAAGGCTTCTTAAAATATCTATTTATCGTTCAACTACCATTGAAAAAGCTAGCTATTTACCGTGTATGATCCACTAGTATGTGAATAGAAGCCCCAATCACATCGCATCTCACCGTGGTTCAAACACCTGCCTCTCATGCAGAAGATAGAAGACTGCTATCTCATCAGATAGATATTCTGTCTTCGAATGGAGGCGTGTAGTGGTGGTGATATGATTCCTTTTCTTTTTGGAAATGTCGTAATACGTTGCACACTGAGAAGTCCTTGAGTGGTCGTAAAAAAATATCATAGTCGTGAAACATCTTGATCGTGAGAAATGCCTGCCTGTCCAAACCATCGTAAGAAACATGTTGAAACCGTGCGTGATCTTGTGGCCATGAAGTCGTGAATCGGTCAGTAATCGTAAAACTTCGTCACGGTCCTTTTATCCGCTATTCTAGCTCCATGCTTCCTATCTCCAATCTCTCCTGTTCCGTCATGTGCTTCACAATCTTATTCTCTTTCTCCTCCCCATTCATTTCAACATCAACTTCTCTTAACATATCCTCCATAATCCCCTCTCTATACCCCGGTCCGATACCAATCTCCATCATCCCATCCTCGCGCCCAACAAATTCCACATTGCCCTCTTCGTCAATAATGTCTCCTTTACATGAACATTCGAATTTATCTCTAAATTCCCGAACGCTCATACCCTCTAACTGTGCTAAAGCTTTCTTCGCAGCTCCGACCTTGGCATATCTCACGCTCTCGGCTTGAAAAGTTGACACCACTTTATTGTGAATGATGACCCCACAGATCACAACATTCTTTCTACCATCCTCTCCAAGGCAATCACGACTAACTGGTGCCCAATCTTCACATCCCATGTTCTTTTGCAAGAAGTTGGTGAGGAACGTGGTTGGGTGCTTGTTGGCATAGGTATCATAGATACTCATATCCTTAAAGTACCACTTGACATGCATCTCAAAGAATTTCTCTACTTCCCCGTAGTTATACTCAGAATCGACGAAAATGGCACCAATGAATGCTTCTACCATATCAGGAAGACATTTAGGAGGTTGGCGAACAGTGGTCCAATAATCAGGAGCGTAATCATCTTCTGCTTTACCGACTCTCTTGGCATCTACTTTGGCTTGGATTAGAGCCTCGGTGATGTCAGAGACGTAATCTGAAATCGATTTTTGGACTTGGGAATCGAGTGTAAGCATATGCTTATGAAAGCCCAATGATACACTGAGAGCTCCAAGGAACTGATTGGACACCATGGCCATCTTGTGCTCAGTGAGCCATTGAGGATCCTTGGTCGGGTGGTTGTGAAACAGGAAGTTTATACATGCCATATCGAGTAGCGAATCACCCAAAAACTCGAGACGTTGATAGCTAGGGATTTGTTCATAAGAAAACAAATATGCTGGATGGATGAAGGCTGATCTTAAAAGACGTGGGTATTTGAAATGATACGGGTGTTTCATTTCAACTTGCCTTGCCAGATCGATTTGTGCAGCTGTAGCCGCGGCAGTCTGATACTTTGGTTTCTCATACAACTTGTAATAGTCAGACCATACTAGAGCTTTGTGGTTTTCACTATTGACAACTTCGGTAACGGCACGAACTGCACTATCCATTGATCTGCTTTCGTGATGACTGAGTAAAGCAGCGCCAATCATCGCTTCACAAACATCCGCAATTGACTTGTCTCCAAGCTTATGAGTATTTGGTGCAGTGGCCGTTTTTCCTCTCAATAGTTCAGGACCTTCAGGGTACCAAGCACGTCGATTAAACGCAGCTGATCGAATAAATTTGTAAAGTTCCAACTTTCGAGCGTTGTTACATAGATTCTTGTTGCAAATCATGCACATACGATCAACGTGATAGCGAAACTCATCACTATCAGGGTTCAAACCGTATAGAGAAATTGAGGTTGCCATCTTCAAAAAACAATCACCGAGGAACTCCAGTCGTTCATAGTTGTTGCCCATCCCTCGTTGAAAGTTTGTCTGCTCTTCACCATGCTCTTCAGAATTGTCGGAATCTTTGGTGACAGCTTCCAGTGCAAGGTCAGGACGGATATCAAGATGCAATAAAGAAGTTGCTTCAAGAGCAATGAGATATGATTCAATTCGATGAACAATGGCAGGTAGAAGATAGGCCATCGCCACCACAGTAGTTGGTAGAGGCGATACCTTCAATGGTTCCAAAATAACAAAACATTTCTTTGGACTCTCAACTTCCGGTGCATCGAACTCGTCAAGTAAGTTTCTGCGAAGTGAGATGTAGGTTGCTTCGATAACAGGCTGTTCTGGATCGAAAGTTCGTCTTGTTCTAGCCTTTGCCCAGAGACTACAACTATATTCCATGATGTTACTGTTGTCCTTCCGCGCTCCCTTTCTAGGCGCTGTATTTGGTGGGACTGGATCTAAAGGTTTGTATTCTCTTGTGATACCAACAGAGTACAATTTTCGAGATCCATCGAAAGGGTCAGTTATGAATTTGTCCTCGAAATACTCATCTGGCTTTCCTAACCATAACTTCTTCTCCCAAAATTTATCAGCCTGCCTGTTTTCGATATCCTGAACATACTCATTTTCGCGGTCTTGGACGTATTTAACTATCTGCCAATCAATTACTGACATGGGGTCGTGGTCTTTCCAGTCGCCAATGGGATTTGGGCACTTGATAGGAACCAAAAAGTACGGCATACTATCTGGATCCGATTTATAGGCTTTGCTAAACACATCCTGAAATAGACATAGAGTGAATTCATTGACTTGGTCAAGCATGGCTTCTGGGAGCTCCATTGAAGAGGCGAGAGGGACACATGAGACTGGCGAGTTTCGACCGCCTCCGAAATGAAGAACGAATTGTGGCAGGTCAGGTAAAGGAGATCTTGTAAGTAAACCCAGTGGCTGCGAAGCTCTGTCGAGACTACCTGGGGATTCAAGGAACAAGACGGTCATATAAAAGATGCCTTGTTTTCCTTTGGATGACCATAAAGCTGGTTTCGTACGCATCTCGTAAGCTTCTCGTTTCTTTGAATCTACAGCTAGAAGGGCATTTCGCATTTGGTGGGCCGTCTTCTTGAATGTAGAGAGGAGGAATTTATCGAGGTACTTCTGTTTGATCAAAACTACACATGTTTCATAGGCTGCTGAGCATTTGGCCACCTGCTTGGTTGTTGCTGGCCGACCAATAGCTCCACGAATAGGTGCTTCTTCAGGTAAGATAACCTCACAAATGAAAAGTTTATTGACGGTTGTAACGACATAGTCAACCCGAAGAGATGACTCTTGAGCTTGAGGAAGTGAGTCGACAAAAGCGGAGAGGACCGTTAAACTCATTCTATAAGTGAGCAATGCTCCACTGCCAGGTACCTTGAAGGATCGATGAGTTTTTTCTTTTTTTAGGAAATAATCCATGTTGAAATCATTGCCAGTCAATTTTCGATCCTCGGGAAGCGCAGAAGCAAAAGCCTTCAGCATTTTCTCATGCATCAAGACTTCTTTGATAGTTCGAATCTGCTCTTCGTTAAACTCTTCTATCATATGGAAATATGTTGAATTGGCATGCCTAGCACGACCTCTGGATTGAATGTATTGAATCACTGTGTTGTACAGATCAAATCTAACAACAAGATTACAGTCAGGAATGTCGAGACCTTCTTCAGCAACGGATGTTGCTATGAGACAATTAATTTTACCACTGCGAAATTCGTGCATGGTAATGGTTTGCGATCTGAAGGTGATGTGCATTTCACCAGCTGAAGCAGATGTGGTGCCAACCTATGATAATGTTAGAGTTGTAAGATTCGAGGGATAAGATTGATTACATACCAGCGGCGAAACTTTCAAAAATGGTGTGCCGGCCTCAGGTGTAGAGAGGAGTGAAGCTAGAAGTCGTGCAGTGTATCTTTCTCTGACAAATACAATGCACTTATCATTCGTTGGGCGCTGGAATCGGTCTTTGAGAATACCCACAAGAGCAACCACCTTGGTAGATAAATTATTCGAATAATCAATCTTCGTGGTGAGGTCATCTGATAGTTTTGAAGCAAAGTGAGGTGGTGCAAAGGTGTAATCTTTGACAATGGCTTTAGCCTGCTGGAGTTGTTCCTTGCGTTTCTCTAGCACCTCTAATGGCTCCGGAACTCTTCTGTTATAATGCGACTGCTCCGTCCTAGCTTGAAGTTTCTTAGACTCTTCCTCTTCAAGACAGAAGGTCCAGATTTGATCAACACACCAAGATCCTAGAGTTCGGCTAGCTTCTTTCCCAAATACAAATGGCTTCCGAAAGATAGGATTGTCTTTTAAGAGTGGGAGCATCTGCTGATAAAGAGGTGTGTCAAACTTTGGGCCCAATGGATCATATTTAGCAATTTGCTCAGGCTTGCCTTTGATCGAGTATTGCAACAAACTTGGATCCGCCGCAGTGACAATTTGGCTGTGTAGAAGACCTTCGAGCTCTTCCGCAGCTTTTTTGACGTTATTCCTAGCATCAACAGGTGATGCTGTCATACCGAATATCTTAGGCAGAGAGATACTCTCCTCTGTATCATTGCGATAGAAATCCTTAATAATCCTA
Source organism: Myriosclerotinia duriaeana (assembly GCA_002162615.1). Classification (NCBI taxonomy): domain Eukaryota; kingdom Fungi; phylum Ascomycota; class Leotiomycetes; order Helotiales; family Sclerotiniaceae; genus Myriosclerotinia; species Myriosclerotinia duriaeana. The sequence goes on along the minus strand of NGKI01000014.1, from coordinate 286,590 downwards.
GCATAAGGATGATCCTTTTTCGCATGATGGGCTTCATCAAAAATCAAGAGATTGATTTGGCTCATAGTAACAAATGAATGATGTAAGGACTGTCGTAGAATTTCCGCAGTGCAGACAATGACCATATTTGTATCCATGCGCTTCTGCCATTTTTTCTGATCAGACAAATCGGCTCCCATCAGCCCACATATCATATCTGTTGGCTGATTGAGATTGTTCTTGAGGACTGAGTGTTGTTGATGACAAAGAGTTACGGAATCAACCTTATGTAAATATAAGTATAAATATAAGTATTGGTTTATTAGGAAGCGGATAAGACTTACCAAGAAGAATGACACACGCTTAGGTTTTCCCATAGCTCTGTCCTCAAGTTCTTGGTCAATGATATACCGAAGTAACAGAACTGCTATGAAGGTTTTGCCAGATCCTAACAAAGTTAGCCATACGCGAAGAAAAAGATTGGG
>NGKI01000014.1:246764-286107 GCA_002162615.1 Myriosclerotinia duriaeana | reverse complement strand
ACCGGTGTCCAATACAGCTATGACATTCTGATTCTTGGCTTTCTCAAACAGTTCAAGCTGATAATCTCTTGGGCTTGATATGATATGTTGTTTTTCCGCTTGCTCAATCAACCATCTGGTGGACTGAATTGTTTCATCTGCCAGTGAAATCTCAACCGCCTTGGGTTGTGGTTGTTTCGCAGCTTCCTTGAGAAAATCGTTAAATACGTCCATATTCTTTTGCTTTCGTGCTGAGATCCGTTTGATCTCTGGGACTGGCTGATTTAAGTCATCTTCATCATCTTCATCATCTTCATCATCTTCATCGTCTTCTTCCGTGGCAGGTAAATCATTTTCATTAGAGCCACTTTTTTTGCTGAGAATTTGATCATTGATGTCGATCGCATTGGCGGAAGACTGATTTTCGGAGTCAACTTTGATCTGGCTTGCCTGAGCATGTAAAGGTCGCCTGAGTTCTGCGAACACATCATCGGTCGTTCTTGTAGCAAGTGCAGTTGGTAAAGGTACTTGGCTGAGACGAGTAGGTGACATAACAGCGGAAGAATTCGTAGTAGATGATGAGACGGGCTGTAAAGGTATGCTGCCAGAACGACCTAAACTGATGATAGTAGATGATACAGCAGCGGAAGAAGCTACCACATCCTTTTGGGTGAATTGAAAAGGAGTTGGTGAGTTTGACATTGTCATGCTTTGAGCTGGACGGCGAGTAGCTATATCAGACTGCTGTGAAGCAACCAAGGCAATATCCTGTTCAGTGACTGTTGGAGACGGTGGACGGGCTGAAGAAACCAAAGAATCCGGTGTCACAGCTGCATCCTCAGCGTGGAGAACTGGTGACAGCTCCATGATTGCGATCCCGTCAAGAGAAATTTTATCGCAAAGAGCAGCCTGTGCAATGTCCTTCCTGAGGATTTCTTGAGAACTTTGGCTGGAATTTGTATTTTTGATTGCTGACCCGGAAGTTTTGAGTTCAACGAGTGATGGATCATCAACGTTGCAAAAAGTCGGGATCTTGTTAGAATTTCCAGGTATGAGGGGTAGAAATGGGGAAGAAGTAGGATTCAATCTTGAGAAGGTAGGTGCGGAAGGATTTAGCTTTGGTGCGTGAATTTGTGAGGGGTTCTCAGCTTTCAGACTTTCTTTTTTCAGCAAACTTTTCTTCGGAGGAGTGAATTGAATCAAGTCAGGACTTGAAGATCTTGAAACTTTCTCTGGTGAGCTTGATTCAGTCAAGGGAGGTGTTTTGTTGAAATTTGGTGCTGTGAGACCTGGTCCTTGATTAGTGGGAAAAATTCGATGAACCAGATTCGAAGAATGAAATGAATTAGGCAGTGGTGGGAGAACTAGTCTCTCTTGTCTCTCCAAAGGAGGTCCAAATATTGTCTCTAGTTTGCTATTAGGAAAGAGAGAGAAAGAACTTTGATCATCAACTTGATAGCCATTTGACGAGGGATCACCAGTTGATGAGTTTGATGATTGAGAAGAGGGATGAAATTGGGGAGTCTTGATAAGGCCTCCAGAGTTGACACCTACTATAGCATCAACATTTCCACTTTTATGGACTATGTTTTCTTTGACAGCATCGGCAGGGACAGATGGAGAGGAGGAAACTTTTGGATGTATGATGGTAACTGGATCATCAAATGACAAAAGATCATCTTCGTTTGCTACCTGTTTGATTCCTATTGCCTGAGGTAGATTAGTAGTATGCATTGTTAACATTGAGAGCAAACACATTTGGATAGATATGTGTGATGTGATGGTGTCACCTGCAGCTTGAGCCTAAAAAGCTGCAGGATGCACAATTGCAACCTCTGTTGAAGAGCAAACGCCAGGAACTGGAGCTGGGAAGGATTCACAGTGGAAGAGGTTGGAAGGAAGTACCTAAGTACACTCAGATGGCACAAGAGGAAGATGTGACAAGATGAAATTGATATCTGGACAATGTGAAGAGTTGATGATTGAAGGGATTTGGTTGTTATGATTCCATTGACATTTGAGGAGAGACTTTTTCACGTGCTCACGTGCTCTTATTTTACTATGTGCTTAATAAGTGAAGGTGGGAATGTCGGCCGATCGGCCGCAATCTCCATAGCTGTCAATTCTTAGATCTGATTTACAGTTTCCCCCCACCACTTCTTCCACCCCAATGTTGTCTCAAATCATCTATCAAGTATCTACAAACTACCCCAGATTCCAGAAAGACCCTTATTAGTATTACTCTCAACATGGCAGATAATTCTTTGAAGACTATCTTTAATTCAGCAGAACGTCAAAGACTTGCTATTGAATCATCGTGGGATACAAACACAGAACAACACCAGGAAGATGTTGGGAATGCGCTCAAAGCATACCAGGAATGTCGGCAGCTTGCAGATAGACTTGCATTATTTAGCCCAAACGAAACATTAGAGGATATTAACTCTAGTGACATACAGTATGTTCATTGCTATGGATCCAGAGAAGCAAGCTAATCGTCCACTCAAGATATTTGGTCATTCCTTATAGGATTGCGGATTTAAGTCAACGAATTTCTACAACAGATATAACTGATCGAAAACTGATTTTGCAGGAGGCAAAGAAATCTTACGAAGCATTTCTAACTCAACTGGGACATTATGAACTGCTATCTACCACTGAAAAGAAGCTATATGCTGAATATCAAGAATCGCCATCTACTTTCTCCACCATATCTACCACAGACCCAACTGCAAGAAGAAATACGAAAATTGCAAATTTTAAGATGGAGAAGGATCTGAAGAAGAAGCTGGATGTATGTATATTTTTTTAATTGGAGAGATTTTATTCTGGGCAGTTGAGAGGCAAATCATTTGATCGGGAGCATTATGTTGACAATCGCAGTTTCTCGCACAAAATCCAGCCTATCTACAAAACGACGAAGATGCTGTTCGCGAATTAGAAATTGCCAAGCTATCCTTGTGCTCGCATAATGCCTTCCAATCCCTCGAATCTATCAATCGCGAACTCGAGATCTTGGCCATGGCACCTGTAGGACCACAAGTTCCGGAAGGTCCGCAATCAGATGACAGACAGCGAATAGGTGGTCTGCGTGGACCAGATGCAGGATATTCCGATCGTCTGGATATGAGAGATATTACTACAAATAACAAAGGACCAATATTGAGTACTGGGGGGAAACCATTACGACCATTTACTCTGCTAGAAAGTAGACAGGCATTACAAAAAGGTGTATTCAGACCAGGGCATAATCTACCAACTATGACAATTGATGAATATCTGGAGGAGGAGAGAGCGAGAGGTGGTATTATTGAGGGTGGTGGAGAGGCAAGTGGTATTATACCTGAGATTGATCCTGATGATTTTGAGAAAATGGACGAGGAGACCGAAAAAGCTAGACGGTGGGATGAATTTACTGAAGATAATCCAAAGTAAGTTCGATACTCCCCAATCATAGAGAGATAAATACTAACAATGGTTTCTTCAGGGGTGCTGGCAATACTTTAAATAGAGGATAGAATAATGAATAATGTGATACCATTGAGCGATATTAATAGGCCTGCTTCTGTTCTGCTAGCTAAAGGTTATGTTTCTTGTTGTAAGCAGATCCCTAATTTGTGCATTCCCTCTCCATATGTACTAATAATTAAATTCATCTCAAGCTCCTCAAGCCACAACTTCAGAAATTGATTATAGTTTTTCTTCCTCTGCGGAAGTTTCCACGTAGCCAATTCTCGGCCACAAAATTCTGCAGTCAGCCCAGTCCTAACCCTCTCACTTCTTACTTCTCCGCGTTAATTCCATCCTCATCTTCATCTTCATCGCTGCTATCCAAACCCCTCCTCTCATCCCTCTTCCTCTTCCTCAAATTGACAGATTCCATCTTCGTCAAAAACGCCAACTCCACTCTTCTCACAAACGCTCCTTTCTCCCCGTCCTTTCTAATCTCCTCTTCACCTCCCTTGCCTGCTTCCAACATCTCCTCCCATCTTTCCGCAATACCCTTCACCTCTCCATCCCCCAAATATCTTTTCCTCTCACTCCAACCTCACGGATCAACCTTCTGCCACCTCGAACTCGCAGCCTTGGCAAAATCCATACTAATCTTCGTTTCCGCAAATACCGCCTCCCATTGTTTCCATATAGCTGAGTTGGGCGGTACAATATTTGGGTTATCAAAAGGATTTTTATTTGCTACGCAATCGGCGCATAATTTTCTAAGCACACTTCCGATAGGTGTAATGGAGTAGATTAGGCGGGCGTCAGCCGGGCTGGGCCATTGTCTGGATGTCATTTGTGGATGATTAAGAAGGGTTTGGAGAATGAATGTGCCGAATGAGGGGGAGTTGATTGTTTGAGAGAAAACGTGGAGGGTTATGAGTGTGCTTGTTGTGAGGTCGGGCCTGGGTGGTGAGATGAGTCGGGCTAGGGAAGGGACAAGTGTTCCGGTTAGCATCCAGGAGTGGAAGTGTGCGAAATCGACCGGGGAGATTTTGGGATAAGAGAAGTTGCGGGGTGGAGTAACGACTTCTGTCTTGATATCGGGGGTATCTTGCGTTTGGGAGAAACCGAAGAGTGTTGCTAATTCTTGAATTGGTTTTTGGGATGGTGTTTGTGGTGGGTTTTTGATTGTTCCATTTGTTGTTGAGGGTGTGTTTTGATCTGGCTCGATTTTTATCTCTACTCCTTCCTCTACCTTCGATTTGTTGGATTTGATACTTTGACAGTCATTCATTTCCTCCACATCCTCCATCTTTGTACTTTTGTTATCAACTTTCACATCTCCAAACTTTGAAGAAAAACAATGTTCCTTCCCCAAAACCCCCACAATCTCAAGTTGCCTCTCCTCGTTTTGTTTGCCATGGTCATCAACTCGCACTTTCTTCGGGATTTTGAAGTCGAGGAGAGAGAAAGAAGATCGTTTGGGTGTTTGACCAGAGGGGGCAAGTTGAGGTAGACCGGAGAAATAATCCGAGGTTGTATTGAGTTTGAGCAGATCTGTATAAATAGTAAAAGGGTGGGCGTCCGGTCCGATCAATAGTGTGGTGGTTGATGGGGAGGTCATTATGATGCTGAGATTTATAGATAAAATGGTAAGTCTTGATTACGAATTGAATTTGTTTTCCCCCCTTAAGATAAGGGAAGGAGAAAATGGATAGGGCACACATACCTCATGACCACATCAACATGCTCCCTCCTCACCAACTCAGCCTCACAGATCCCTCGACTTTCATGCGCTAATCCGCATTGACAATCCTCGGGATCGTGGGAAGGGGAAGCAGGCTGATGCTGCTCTATTGGTCCTTTTGCAGGACCGGATTTGCGGGGTGTGGTGGTTCGTGGTTTTTTGGCCTTAGATCCGCCGCGGATGGCCGTCATTGGGCTGCTGCTGGGGTTCTTGGGGGTGGGGGGGCATGATTGTATGAGGAGTGGTTGGAAGTTGGGTATTGAAGAGTAAAGATGTGTGATGTGATATTGAAGATTCAGAACTTTGATATTGAATCCTGAAGTTGTTAGGACTTTGTGTCTCAAGCTCAAGCTCTACCGAGCCCAGAAGTTCAAGTTTCAATGATCAAAAAGTGGCAATAGATCGAAGAGCCAAATATGAGAACAAGTTTGGAATCAAAGTCAGAGCAACCTTAGAGATCTGATCTTAGCGCCAGAATTGACTTTTGAATCGAGTCAAGAAACAAGGTCTGTGATAGCGATGAGAAATTTCTGGGCTGCTGATGGGAAAGTGATGTAAGTTTTTGAGTGGGAGGGAGTGCAGAGATGCGGAAGGAAATATTGATGCTGTTGGGTAGAATTTAAGATGGAAAAGCAATCTCGAAATCTGAGTATTGATCTGAGTTGGACGCAATAAAGATTGAGGAGATACAGATAGAGGTGAGAGTTAACTGATCCTGTTGTCGATCATGGAATAATTATCGCTGGTTGATTTGTATTTGCAACGAGCACGAAAAAGACGTCATTGTAATTAAGTGTCGTTAACGACGAGGAGAAAAGAAGGAAAGAAGGAAAAGCTGAGACAGAAGAAAACCCTCAAGTTGACGAAAGAGAATTAGCTAGAGAATTAGTGAATCGTAACTTATCAATTAGAACGAAAAACAGTTCCAAATTCACCTTTACTCTGGCTACTGAAGTCGAAGACAAGCGAATACGGTGTTGGGAAGAAGTCCGGATCTCGATTGGAGCAACGGAAAGAGGACATTGTGATGATTGCGAGGAAGTTATTACATGGGCGTTTGGTATGGGGATATTTTTTTGGGTTCATTCTTCATGTATACCTAGTACACACATCATGTATACGCACACTTCATGGAGTATTGCTACTGCTTACTCGACCCGATACAGTTCATGAGAAGGGTTCCAGATGCAGTCTGTCTGCGATTATGTCCAATTCACGCAGTGCTAGGTGTTCGTACCTCGTCCATTTGGATGTCGCTGGAGCATTTGTGCGGATACTCGGGTGGTTAGAATCTAGTTGGTTGGCGACCCAGGGGGAGAGAAAATGGATGGTATTTACGAGTAGGTTGCTGGGTGTTGAATCCGATGCCTTTACGCAGCTTTCTTTGTTCTTAGAAACTTGATTTGAATGCAGTTGATGGTAAAATCCTCGAGCTACAGTCAGTGTGCGGTTATATCTAGTCTCAGATAGTTTCAAGTCCCTATATTTATCCGTATATTCCAGATTTCACTGGCCTTAACGAGGGGAAGAAACTGTATTGTATCCTCAAATATTTCTTTGTCCTTCGAAGTTAATTGACATTCATGTTATTTAGCAAATGCCTGCATTCATTGAAATCTAGATGATGATGGTCCGGCCTTGTAGCGACTAACCTGATGGCAGGATGGTATTTGCGAATAGCAGTTGACTGACCGGAGTCTTTTGGTACATGCGTGGTTTGGCGAATGTTTGTTTTTGTCAAATCTTAGATGATGATGATCTTGAGGTAAGGACTAACCAGTATCTGCAAGTAGTTGCTTCATTAGACTGCTTCAATGAATTGCTCATATCTAAGACCGAATCGAATTCTGAAAATGACCTCTGATATTGGGGCTCACTGTTGAATCAAGCATGAAGAATGAAGCTCTTTGTCCGAATTCGAGTCTGACATATCCCATGTACTCCACAGATAACTTTACGATGCATCGTAATATAGACACTCGATCCGAATCCATTGTATTGCACAATTCCCAAGTTACCGACGTTTTACAGTCACCCCCTATCTCACAACAAAACATAGTTTGCAAATATGCAACTGGCGACATCGTCAAATCCTTTTATCATACCCATCGTGGTAAATTTTCGGATCATCTCCAAGTTGCTCGAAATAGATATACTGGCTGAGTGGCTCAAAGGACAAAGCACATAATCCAAACCAGCGTGTGATACCACTTAATTAGTGGCTACATCAAAATGCAACAGCAAGCGCCCAACCTTCACATAGATCCATAGAATCATCAATGCTGATCACGTTACTCGCCTGGTATATCAAGAGCTGCAATGGGGAGTGAACTTCTTCGTGACATCACGTGCTACGATTTATTCACTGACCTTGGGCACTGATGTTGCACTTTTCATCATTGAGAGTCGAGGCAGGCGCTCAAAAATCATCTAATATTCTGGTCATCCTCGGTCTCTTATTATTCATCTACTCAAGAGAAGATAATCACGTCTGGACTCTGTTGGGCAGTTGCTGACCATGCATGGATTGAAAAGGATTCAAGGATTGCAGTAGTGAGTCGTTCATCCATGTCACTAAAAATCGAGCACCACCTATTGACTTCATTAGGTTGCCAGGATTTTCTACACATGTAGGATGCAGTCTTCGTACTTAACTTTTGAACCATAAGACAGCCAATAGGCATTGCCACCGAGTACGACGGTACTCGGCGGTCATTCAAGACATAAAAGCTTTCGCCACTAGGCGGCATGCTGGGTTGTATGGAGATTCATCTATCTGAAGATAATTATGATGTATGTATATCTGCAGAAGGAAGCACAAAAAACTATGGAGGATTTCACCTGCGTTCTATAATGCGCAGCATTTCTAATCGGGAAAGAAAATATGTCCTGTCACTACAACGTTCGCTTCGGCACCTCAAAGGCGTCAATCAATAGTCACGGCAAAACTTGGTCCAACTACGAGGGCCATCATGCAATATAGGTGGGATCAGCTAAGGCGAGTTCAACCTTAACCCGTCCTTATTCGTATCGCCCAACGAATGTATGTAAGAAACAACAGTTGTTTATTATATACGGTAAATCTTCCATTTGTTTCATTTTACATTGATCATCTCCCTACCGAAAGGAAGAGGAAGGAGGTTGATGCAGTCATATATTTTCCCCTAATGACATGTAACCTTACGCCTGTAATTCTATGCGAGTTGTCCTCAACATTCCAACGTTTCATAGTGGTTGCATGACATTGTCTCATCATCTTGTACACCACCCTATCAATCTTTACGCGGCGACTTTATCAGATTGGTGTACCACAACGTTTCAGGCTGTCTATAACACTACTGTAACAGGGTGCAGATAGTGCGAGATTCTCGAAGGAAGAAAAAGGCATATTAGCCAAATTCCAAGGTTGTGCTCACAATCATGCATCGAGGTGTCACAAGTTATAACCCATCGAAGCAATCAAACTACTGCAGCTCAGCCAAATATACTAAGCAGTGCAGACCCACCCTTACAGCTATATCCACTCACCAGTGTCACCACGTTTTTTCGTTCCTTTAATTGCGCCTGCATTCCTTATTCGTCGCCATTACGAGGGTGCATGATTGGCATTCCTTTTCTTTGTCAAGGACCTTTCTATCCAGTGAAGAACATCTTTGACTGACTCAATTATGGATCGCATATTGGCTCAAAAGCGGGTAGAACAGAAATACCTATCACTGGTTGGGGGAGCTGAGCAGTAAGCACTTGTGGAGAGGAACCATTCACTCGGGAGGGCGGGTGAGAGTGGAGAATGGGACAGGCATGCTCTAAGGACTCAGGAGAATGCGACCCTCTAGGGTACGACTTGAAGAAGGAGCATAATACTGTATATGTTATGTGTGTGCCCCGGTTGAATTAGGTTGATTTCAAGGATCGCTCCTTTCAATAGTTTTTTTTGCTTATGAATGTTCACGTATGACATGGACGTATAAGCATTGAGAAAAGACTACGAGAAATATTATCAAACAACCAACAGCTAAGGATAAAATATCGTCAATAGCCAAGAATTCTATCAATGGCAAACCAAATCCACTCTTTCCCGCCGACATCTTCAACAGGAACCGTACCCATACCACAGCCCAGGGTTAGACGTTCTCGTGCGAGTAAACCAAAGGTCAAAACTGGCTGTTTGACATGCAAGTATGTTCGCCGCCATTCTTGTTCGAATTTTTGTCCATCTATACCTTCCAAGGCGATATACTGAACGTAATTCAGATCAAGAAGAGTCAAATGCGATGAGGCAAAACCCGGTTGTATGCGATGTGTTCGATTTGGACATAAATGCGAAGGTTATACCTATCTCCAGAAACCCAGAGCAAAACCACCTGTTATAACCAACATTGCGCCCCGAGCTTTGATACCGAGAAATAGGAATCTGCCAATCAGTCCATCCACTTCTCCCACTTCCATAGCTTCAACAACATCCTCACTCTTGTCACATTCAGAAGTTTCTGCTTCTCCGTCGTCAACATGGAAAGACCAAAGTGCAGAAGGATGCTTTAGAAATTTTGTGAGAGAGATTACAGGGAGTTCGGGTCAATTTGAAGTCTGGTGGGGGCTTATATTTTCGGGATGTCAATCTTCTTCTCTCATTTTTGATGCAGTACATATGATTGGATCTCTCGATTTACGACCTAAGAATCGAGGGAATCATATAGGTACTTTTCGACATATTTCTACTTACCGCGAATATCGTAATACGAAATTTTTGACGAAAAAGAGGACTGTACCATTTTCTGAGGGCCCAGGAATAGGCTCGGGAATTGTTGACATTGATGTGGAGAGCAGAACAACTCTTATCACTCATTTACTTTCTAATATTATGGGTAGCGGCAACAAAGTTATCAGCTATGAAAGAATTTCGGTGATGTTTTTGGGGCTAAGAGCACTCCGTCAGTGGGTGGTTAGAACATATATACCTCAAGGTGGCCATCTCGGGTCGATGACAGAGAGCGCTTGTTTAAAGTGCTTTACCAAGTTGGAATTGAGAATCCTACGATACGCAGATACCAAACCAGAAAATGAGTCGAGGAAAAGTCTAGGAGAGCCAGATATCGAAATGATGCAGGGCCGATTTTCGAATATCACGGAGGCGAAGAAAGATTTGGAGAGAGTCATAATAAAAAGTATGATTTGGTTAACTTCAACCCTTAAACGACATGATTTCGCTGCCCATCATAACGATCAGGAAGATCATCATCGGAATAATGGACTATTCTTTGATATTGACCCTAAATTCGAGGAAGAGAAGAGAACTTTAAGGGAATATGAACGCTGGAATCGATCTTTCTCTCCTCTCTTTGAAGACCGCAAAAAACAATATCAGTCTAACGATAAGTTTCACTGTGAAGAAGATTCGGATTTGTTGTTAGCATACTTACTACGGATGAATTGGCTTTCTGGATACATACTAATTGCCTCATCCAAGCACCTCGATTTCCTGGATGGCGAAGGAAGATTTTCTGCGCAATTACAGGAATTGAGAGAAATCGGCAAGATACTAAAATCGTCTCCGACTTGGAATAGGGCTTTAGAGGAAAGCGGACAGTTTGAACTCGCTACAGTCATACCATCTATTGTTGTAGGTTGGGAGACACGAGATCGAGATTTGAGGAGAATTAGCGTCGCTATGTTACTAAAAGCTACGAGGTACGACTATTCCAGAATTGATGGAGCGCGGGCCTTTGCAGGTGCAGTGGGGAGAGTAATGGAGGGATTGGTTGAGATAGAAGAGGATGGTCCAGAGGTAGATAGTGTGTTGGGGAAAAGTAGGGCACTCATTCCAGAGGAGACTAGGTGTAAGGATATTGAGATGGGCTTTGATGCTACAGCAAGAGCCGCGTATATGAGGTGTTATAAAGGGGGCCCTGTGATGCATGATTTTGGAGAGTTTGAGGGACGGAAGGAGATTATTATTCACTGTTAGTGATGGGGGAGATCCAGGGGGATTGAGATTAACGAAAGACTGAGATTCGATCAAACAATGAGATGGCGCGTGGGGTTTTCACGGGATATGGAGGATGGAGGTGCAATTTGAAATTTTGGGGTATTGTCCGGGTGACTTGAATTCGCCGTCCAGACTCAGAATCAGACGGAATTTACAAATTTAGCACGTTTTTAACCTGCGCTTTCAAGGTCTGAAAAATACCTTCCAAACTCTTCTAGCTTAGGCCTAATTTGCGGCTAGCTTAAGCTCATGGGGTTAGGGTTAAGTATAGGTATATAGCTCAGATCGTACACATGAATTATAAGACACCCTTTATCTCCTACTCGCCCATCCGTTTTAGGTCACCTCTTCACACCTGCAAGAATGACCCTTTCAACGGTCTCAACCTTCACATAACAACCCTATAAACCGCATACCAGAACTCTGTGGCTCATGATCGCACAGCCCCTGTGCTGACCTTACCCCGCCTTATCATCACGTTACGACCTCCTACCTGGAGGCTTTCCTTTTTCGAACGGCATTGAATTCCTATAGAGACAAACCTCTCTTATTTGAATAGTGATCATCTAAATATCCAAATCTCGTTCGGATTTGAAGTTAAAATCACTGAAAATCGGTCATCTTTCTCAACGACCTACTGGCATTTCGCTGCCGTTCTTTGGATGAGGTCTAGTTGCTGCCTATACCTCAGCCTTATTGGAATGTGACCACGTATTTGAATTCAATTATCTTCCCAAGTACTGTCTGAAATTCAAATCAAAGACTCACTCAGTCAGATCTCATTCTGTCTTTTTGTCCAAATACTTCATCTCGAAAGTGACAATGGCCACGCCTGGCTCCAAGGTTACTGGATTCACTCCTGGGAAGATAATCTGCAACACTTCTAAAGAGACAATCAGAGTTCCAGGGCAAACAGACACAATGAACCGAGAAGATCAACACTGGCAGAGACCTATTGCACAAACAATCAGTAGAGAGTATCGAGAAGGCTTCAAATTTCCCGGTCAAGCTGGTACAATGGACCTAGAAGATGAACAGAAAGCTATTACGCAAACAGTCAGTAAAGAGTATTGTGAAGGCTTCAAATCTCTCGGCCAAATAGATGAGATGGATACAAAAGATGGCCAGAAAACTCCAGTTAAAAACTACGGTGCGTATCTCGATGCTGATGACCATTTTTCTACTTGGATAAATAGGGTTTGACTCATTACTAACGACATCTCACAAAATAGTGCCGCTACCTGCAAGTTCCGCATGGAGTCGAGATAAAACTGATACTGAGAAGATCTTGATGGACAGTAAAGCTCGCCAAGAGCTCTATAGAAGAGATGAAAGTGCAGTCGAATACAGTAAATCACTTCTAGATGAAGGTGATACTTTCGTATACGTCTCATACCCTGGAGGTATAACTTTCTACGACTCCAAAGGCATGCAACCATTCAAAATTTATCGAGTTAGCAGCGAAAAGTTAAAAGCACTGGGTTCACCAAAACTCTCTCGAATGTTCGAAGAACGACCACAATATTGGGCGAGAAAAAGGAAAGGCCTTTTACATCACCTACCAGATGGCGCTAAATATGTACTTGATCTTACACCATCGGAGGAAGGTGACGAGGCAGTTGATCTAGTATCAGAGTTATCTTGTTCAGCAGGAATCAGAAACTGGTATTTAGCCGAGAAACGCTGTGGTGCTGAAAAACGTCTAGTTGCTGGTAATGACGATGTACCTCGACCTGCGTATGTACCGGCTAAAGCTGCCGAACAGTTCAGACTGAATCGTTCAATCGATGGTTGTATTGATCTTGTCTCTAAACCGTCCGATTTAACGGTAGAGTCGACCTCTAACGATGAATTTGTTCGTACATCTTTGGGTCGCATCATATATAAACAGGAGTATAATATATTTGGCGATGGAAATCCAGTCGAGGATAATGAGATGCAAAAAGCGATTAAGAATAGCTTGAAAGAACATTCATCTGTCGGAGCTCCTGTAAAAAGTTCAGTGGGAGATGCTCCTCAGGATTCTTCCCAGGTTGTTTCAAAGAAGGAGGTCCTAGATTATTGTCCAATCCGTCATAGATTTGGAGTTGAGAATCTTCTGAGGATCATTCAAGGTAAAGTACCTATACTGGATTCGGCACCAAAGGTATGGACATTGTTTGTCTTGGCAAAGTATTATGAATGTCCAAATGTTGTGGTAAGATCCTTGATCATCAATCCCAATTACATGTCTAACTTAATCTCAGGTTGACTACATTACCTCCTGGATTATGACTGGAAGCAACATAAAATTCCTCGAAATACTTCCCGAAGCCAGCTTGAATATTGGACTTGGTTTAAAGATACCTATGATCACAAGAGCTGCTTTTTCAATTCTTGTATCCGAAGAAGCAATGAACGTGGCTTCACGGACCTTGTGTCAAGGTCCTGGTGACAGGCGACGAGCATACCAGTATGTCCGACCTCGAGAGGAGCTTGATGAAGATTTGTGGAACATTATTCAGCATGCAAGCCAGGACTTTTGCGATCGCGTTCAGAAAACCATTACCGATTTGTTGGATGAAAGAATGGCTTGGTTCTTAGAATCACCAGAATACAGGAAGATATGCAAATTTGAGGACTATTGCTACAGAAAAAAAGATAAGAGCAAGAAAGAAGAGCGCCTCTATGAAAGAAGGAAGTCGGTCATACAAAAGTTACTCATCAACCTTCGTGGATATGTTCGGGGAAGAATCGTGATTTGTCTGAACCAAGGACTATCAGTTTCCCAGATATCTGCAGCGAATAAAAATCAATGCGAGGTACAATGGAACATCCCAGATATCGAAACACAAGAGGGTCCAGATTCGAATTACATCTACAACGGTCTTGGTGATCGCGAAAGAGTCCTGCTACCATACTTTTGGCGTGGTCTTCGAGATCTTGAGTGGGATGACGATCCTAGAGAGGGCCCCAGGCTTCACGCACGTAGTCCGCAACTCATTCGGCCAGGGAAAAGTCTCATTGACAGAGGCAGTATTTGTATCACAAAGGCATGTGACCTTGAAATGTACGTCAGGGACTTCAATAACGAGCTTAACCTCGCGGTCAATACCGAGAAGTATCATTTACCTTCACCCTTGAATCCAATACCTACGATACCGCCGCCTAAAATTAAGAGCATGGATGAAGAGAGACCAAATTATGCATTTATGAGTGCATACAACCAAGATCATGCTTATCATCAATCACGTCTAGCAGGAAATAGAGCGTTGGAGCTTGAACTCGCCAAATTCGATGGAACAGCAGATGGTTCAGCATCAATGTCCTCCGTTACAACTGACGCTTCGACTAAACCACTACTTGATCTTCCCGTGCGCCCGAAGTCAAATGAAATATCTGAGACAGATCAATTCGAACTCGACAAGCCAGGGCCTTCTACTCAAGCGGAAAATAACGGGAAGGGTCCACCTATAAAACTCTTAGACCAGATTTTGAATTATAAGGGTTACATGCGTTTTTTTAGTGATCAAGCATACAAACCTGATTCGAGTGCAAATTTCTCGGATCTGGGTCTCGAAATCGAGTCTCCTTATTTACCAAAAGGCTTTACCTTCGCTGACACATCAAAGCCTTTCTCACCCAGTCTCAACCTCAGCACTGGCACAAGCACAAGCCCCAACAACCAAGACGAAGCTTCCCCTAACGATTTCAGACTCTCCACTTTCCTCGACGAACTCGATATTTACATTCACAGTATCTGTCTTTCCATGCTCTCTAAGCCCGATGGATCTGAATTCACCCTGTTGACGGATACATTACTATGCTTGACCGATACCGAATGGCAATATCTACCCTTGTGGGCAGGCGGAAATGATGATGGAAGTGGAGGTGTTACGAGCGCAGATGTACCACCGGCTTACTACTCTAGTGTTGGCGGTCTGACGCCGGGAGTGCAGTATGAAGGAGTAGCACGTTTTGTAGGGGTGGGGAGCTCGGTTAATACTAGCTTAGATGTCGGGAATGGGAGTACGAGGACGGTTACTGTGGCTGGGAGTGAGGATGGGAGCGTATTCGGAAGTGAAGGTGGAAGTGAGGCTGGTGTAGCGAGAGATAGTGATACGGGGAGTGTTTTTTCGACGGATAGCTATGATATGGCGGCTATGACGCCTACGGGAAGCGGAAGTGGAATTGATAGTGATTTTGAGATTATTGACGGAGGGGAGGATGAAGATAGTAGTGATGATTTTACAATTGCTGGTGATAGTATCGCCGGTGATAGTGTTATTGAGAAGGAGGAAACACCGGATGCTGAGATGATTGATAAGAATGAGCAAGGGAAGGATCAAAGGAAAGGGAAGGGGAACGAAGAGGAGGAGGAGGAGGAGGAGGATATGGATTGGACAGATAGGGAAGAATCTGAGGATGATTGGGAGGGATCATTTACAGATGATTAAACTGCAAATATTGGACGCGTGGAGTTGATTGGTTTTGGTAATAATGACAGAATACGGGCCCGATTATTCGAGGAATTTTGGAGAAAATATGAAGTTTAGAGATGAAGCCTTGAGGTAATTGGATACATTAAGAAGGAAACGAAATTTGGTTAACAAGTGTGCATCAATGAAGGAAAATGAAATGATTGTAATAAATTCTTGAATATCTATATGAGAATAAAGTAAACCATCGAGAACCGAATTGTTGTATATAAAACTAATCTTAACTTCCAAATACTCTCGTTCGATGTTCTCGAGAGATAGCTTAAAGACTAGTTTGATTTATATTTTCCTTTTTTATATATATATTTTTTGTTTTTTTAGCTATAAAATAAATACTATAATATTGTTTTTTATTAAAAAAATAAAAAAGAATTAAAGTTTATAGAATTTTTAGAAAAAAAAAAAAGTTTAATTAAAATTCTATTAATAAATTTTGTTTTTATATAATTAAAATAAAATATAGAATATTTAATAAATTAAAAGAATTATATAGTAGAAAAAAGTGAATTTTAAATATTAAATTAGCTTTTAAACTAGTAGCGAGCTTTTAACCAAGAGAATGTCTATAATAACTTTTTTAATGTCTTAAATAAGAGAAAGAGATGCTACCCTGAGAGTCTGAGCAATTAGCCCGTTATTTATTAGTGGTCGCTTTTATTATATGCACTTCGCCGTCGCTGTGCTGCCTGCGGCGTTGGCGATCACTGATTGGATCTGAACTGGGGGCTTTTCATTTCCAACACCAACTCATCCCTTCATCAATCGGCATTACCAAAACCGATAATTTTCATGTCCAGATTAATTAACAAGAATAATTGTCATCTTCATCATTACTCAAATACTAAGGCAAAAAACATTGCGTTTACTCATCCCCAATTATTTCTTCCCCCTCTTCCCCCTCCCATCATCCCCCCTTCCAACCGCTTTCCTTTTCTGTCCCCTACCCGGCCCCTCCACAATTAACTCCCCAGAATAAACCGGATTTGGATTTCTAGTCCTCCTAGTCCTCCTCCTCGGTCCCTCTACTTCCAGCTTCTGAATCTCCTCAACCGGTGACTCCGTCACCACTTCCTCAGCCGGTATCTCTTCATCAGGTTCCTCTTCCTCCCCATCAGTCTTCCAAGTTGGATCATGCTTCCCGCTCTTTTTACGTTCTGCTTTCTTTTTGGTTTGATGGGCTTTGGATACAAATTTAATTGTTATAGAAGGTGCTGGAGAGGGGGAGGGGACTGGATGGGCGATTTCTCGACGGAGTGAGATGTTGGGTTTGGGTTGGGGTTTGATGAGGCGTTTTGGTGATTCTAATTCTTCATCTGAGGGTTCGGAAGCAGAATCTTTGCGCGGATTGTATTGTGGGTCTTGGATTTTCTTTTTAGGGGCTTTCTTTTTGGAAGCTTTCGTTTTAGATTTCTTTGCCTTGGGTGTTGGTGCTGCCGGAATTGCGGGAGATGGGATTGGGAATATTGGACTTTCGAGATGCTCTGTCTGCGTTTCAATGTTCTTTATATGAAATTCAATCTCCCCCTCCAGATCTTCAACCTTCTTCTGTAGCTGATCAATTTCTGTCACACCCTCCTCCGCCAAAGTCTTCCATCTTGTTATTTCAGCTTCAAGATCAGATAGTCGTGTCGATGTTGTTAAGGATGTATCAAGAAGCTCGGTGACTTTTTCTTCACTGGCTGTATGAAGTTCATGCAACCTCTCAATCTCTTCACGAAATTGCTCATCTTCTTCCTCTTTCAAGAACAGAATTTCGTGTAGTCTTTCGATCTCTACTCGGTATTGTTCTTCCTCTTCGTCTCTCAAAGTTCTGAAGAATTCAGCCGTTCTTGTTTCACTAGCTTTGAGAAGATCCTCCAGTCTCTCAACCTCGGCTCTGCGGTGATCTTTATCTTGTTCTAAATTCTGTATTTTTTCTTCCTTCTTAATGAGTTGTTCTTCGAGTTGTGTTGTCTGCGTCTCACTAGCCCGAAGAAAGGTTTCCAATCCATCAGCCTCAGCTTTATACTCATCTTTCTCCTGAAGTAAATCTCGTATCCTTTGCTCATTCTTGCCCAATTGTTCCTCCAATTCTGCAATTTTGCCACCCTGCGTACCTTCACTCTTCATATCCTCTTGCGCAGCATGTAGAAGCTTAGCGAGCGCCGTTTCCCTCTCTTCACTCTCCTTCAACATTTTCTCCAAACTCTCCACCGCCCAACCACGCTCCTTGTCTTTCTCTTTCCATTCTTCTATCTTAACCTTCGATTGCTCCTTCGTATCTATCAACAATGCTTTCAGATTATCCCAGGCCTCCCTCTGACCCAACGGTCCATCCACCAAGTCCATACACTCCTCCAATCTCTTCTCCGCTATTTCTACCCTTCTAGTATTCAATTCCTCGTATTCATTGTTCATCAAAACATCCACTTTCGCGGAAAAGAAATTTAGCATTTCATCAGCATCATTAAGCTGAGATTTCAATTGTGCAATAACTTCAGGGTCAGTTGCATTGGAATCCAGAGGACTTCTATCCCTTCTCAAAGATGCCACTCTAGAATGAGGATGGCCAAATGCAGACACACTTAAATAGTAGTGCAGTCTCTCTTTCGACTTCTTTGCCTTCCTCTCCGCGGAACTGCGATTGATTTCCGATTTTTTGAGTCGTTTCTTTAGAAGGTCCATCCTCTCTTGGAGTCTCGTGATCATTTTTTCGTTTTCTAAATCGACGTTTGTGAAAGGGCGATCAGGGTCTCGATCTGGGTGCTTTTTCAGAGTGTTCATCTGTTCCTTCAACGTCTCAATTTCCCGTAGTACTGTCGTTAAACAGCCTACCGCACTTTTGATAAGACTATTCCTCTGTATTGTTCTTTCCATCAATTTTCGCTTCACTTGATAGAGCTCGATTAATGTTCGAGCGAGTCTCGCGCTGAGAGAATCGTTCTGTTCATCGCCTGCATGATCCTCGTATTCCATATATCTCTCCTCAAGGAATCTCTCGAGGGTTTTGGACTTTTCTTTCTCGTCGCTCAGTTCACGCAGACATTGTTGGTATTTCTTTGCCATTTCCTTGTGTCGCTCATCCTTCTCCTCACTCGGGTAAATATCAATTTCAAGATTGCAGGATAGCTGATCCATTAGTTTCTTGATGGATGCGAGATCTTCCTCCACATGGGACTCTTCCATCGCTGTGTCTCTCTCCTTTGTGCGCAATTCGAGCTCAGCTTTGACTCTTGTTAATTGAGTCTCCATATCAATATCTTCTGTATCTTCAGCAATACTGAAAGCCAGTTGTTCTCTCAATCCCAATGGACCATCAATTTCCTCTTCCAATTCCTCTTTCTTCTTCTTAAGCATATCCCGCTCACTTCGCAACTCCACAATTTCTTGATCATCAACATTCGTACCGTTCTCTATCATCTTCCTCATAACCATTTCTGCTTGCTCATACAATTTTTTATATGCACGCGTAGCTTCTTCCTTTGCATCATATCGGTTCTGAGTGAGTATAAAGTCCTGTGCCTCTGCAGTATCTTCTCTATCTTTACGTCGGAGCTCAGCCAACAACTGCAACGTTTTCTCGAGATTCCGATTTTGCTTTCTGAGGGAATTGCGTTCCTTTTTCATAATATCCAGTAACGTCATCTCTTCTTTCCTCTTACTCTCCTTACGTTGGCGTAACGCTTCGAAGTTAACCGGGGTAAGACTGAGAATTGCGCGGATCATATGTGACATGTCGTGATAGCGTTCAAGACGAATGTTTCTTCTCTCAAGCTCTTTGATCCGTTCAGTAAGTTGTTGCGACCAGATGTCTTTGCCTTTCTGAAAGTCTTCCATCGACGTGCCGTTCTCATCCCTTTCGATACTTTCTTTTAATTCTTCCTCTACTTTGTAAATATTTTCTTCTCCTTTATTCCCTCCCTCCTCCTCCTCTCGTTCATCTTCATCTTCATATGATTCTGGAGTAGAGGACTGTCTTAGAGGAGAGGGACCATGCAACTTTCGTCTGTGGCCATGAAACTCAGCGCTACCCGGATCAGCACTAGCGCTAAATGTGCTAGTCGCTCGCTCTCTATCATCTTCAGGTGTAGTATCTTCCGATATGTCTTCTTTCGGTGTAAGCTCTTTTGGCGAGGTCCCCATGAGATTTTCAGTCACAATCTCCAATTGTTGTCTTATCTCATCTCTATCTGCCATCAATGCATCAAGTTGTTCTGTGAGGGCCTGTATTCGTTCACTATCCGCTGGAGGCGTCTCTGCCACGCTAGCCGACATGATCCTCGCTTCCTCCTTCAAATATTGTATGTGAAGTTCCTTCTCCTTGATAATCTCTTTTGCCTGATGAAGCTCCTTTTCATATCTTTCCTTCTCTTTCCTTAATACATCAATCAACTCTTGATCCACCCCTTCCATCATATCAACTCCCTTCCCCTCCTTCCTCAAACCCTCCAATTCCTTCTCCATCTTCGTCAATTTCTTCTGCATTTCCACTTCATTCTCCTCCAACTTCACATTCTTCAACTCCGCCTCGTGCTTTTCCCTTCTCAACACCCCCATCTCCACTGCAACATCCCCTCTGGCATAATTTTCCCCTTCATTGAAAGCGGCGTCCCTTTCCTCTTTGATCTGATGAATAAGCCTGAGTCTTTTTTCTGATTCTTGTTTTGCTTCTAGAAGCATATGATTGAAAGAATTGAGTCTCATACGAAGCGATGCATTTTCGCGCTGACAAGCTTCAAGAGGGTTGAGATGAAGGTGTTGAATTTGTTCTTGGGTAATATCTGGGTGGTCGAAATTGTAATCGGACATTTTTTGTAATTTCATGAATGGTGGATGTCGACGATATTCTAGGAAGATTCATCTTTTCCAAAGAAAGTTGAGCTTGAAATTGACTAGAAATGACCAAGTAATAATCTTTGATAGTCAAAGAGATCGATTGACCAATTGTAGAAGTTGCGATTAGGTGGATGCATTGGAATGATGGACAAAGTGAGAAACTCCTTTGTTCCCAAGCGAATGTTATAGGCTACTTTCAATTGAAGTACGCTGTAAACAAAGACATGAAATATGAGCTGAGACACAATAAGGATTAACTTCATATAGAAAGAACGTACGAGACTTCCGATGACCCTTGGTGGCTTTGTGTTACTGATGACAAAAACAATGCGATGAAGGGAAGTTTTTGGGGGTGGTTGTAACGGAATTTGGTAAGCAATATCAAATGAAATGAACTCATAAATATATTCATAAATACGCATGGATTGAGATGAGACTAATATCACAATTTACCGTAAGAATGTAACCAAAATTTGTCCAACAGTGAACAGTGAATGCTCTGAAGGCAGACACTCGTCCCTCACATTATAAACATGATTGGTATCTAAGCCTTTGAGGGCCCTTTCTTTCCATTAGTTGGAAGCACCTGCTTGCTTACACCACTTGGACCATCCACCTTAGGAGAATCAAGGGGTCTGTTAAGCCCGACACGATCTTGAGTATTGTAAGTACCAATTCCACCATCTTGGTCGGCCTCAGTGATGAGCTCCTTGCGGCGTGTATCGACAAGGAGACGGATAAGATCAGGTCGCATATAGTGTCCACCAAAGTCACCGAGGGCTTTGGGGAGATGTGATTGATCAAGATCGATCTGGTTATTGTTAATGTGATTTTCTTAAAGAGAGTGTATATATCTTACCTCAACGAACATTAATCCTTCAAAGTCTTCAGAAGCCTTATTAAGGCATTGACCATCGGGGCCAAAGATTCTACTATTACCATTGTAGAGGTTTGGATCCTCACGCTCAACTCCAGGTGGGGTGTTCACGTCTACACCTTCCTTGGAAATACGTTGAAATGGTGCGAGAACGTATGTTCCAGTCTCAATAGCGTAGGCTGGAGAAACTATGTCGGAGTTAGGGTTGCTGGTGTTAGTCCATGGGTCTAACGGTGTACGAGTATCTTCGTGTGGGTAGATTGGCCAGCCGGCAATGTGAACCTGATATATCGTGAGCAGGATTTCATCGAAATACATGACAATCTGGGCTTACCTGTTCTCCCTCGGAAACATTCATGGCCTTCAAGAATGGATTCATATTTTCCCAGCAGTTCAATTGTCCAACTCTTCCAATATCTGTCTGAACAACACTTTTAAAAGTATCACCGGAGCCATCACCATAAACAAGCTTCTCAACGTGGGTAGGCTTGATCTTTCTGCGGTGGTTGAGAACTTCTCCGGTAGGGGAGATGAGAACTTGGGAAATATAAAGGGATGCAAAATCGATTTCACTATATCCCAATGAGACGTAGATAGCGTTCTCACGAGCAGCTTCACGGATTCGGCGCATCTCATCTGAATCGGATGCAAGACTGTTCTCACGATAGGCCTTGAGCATGGGAAGAGATTGTTGGTAGTTGACCTTCCATGCCCAGTATGGGTAGCCGGGAATCCCTATATTGATGTGTAAGAAGATGTAAAGCAACAAGACTATCAAGACTGGTTGAACTTACAAACTTCGGGGAATGCAACAAGTTTACAACCGGCTTTTCCAGCCTCGTCGATCCAGTGAATGGTCTTCTTGACAGACAATTCAAGATCAAACCATCCAGGCTCAGCTTGAACAGCTGCTGCCTTGTACTTCTTGATTTGAGCGGGCATTTTATTTTTGAAAGTTAATGTTGGTTATTGATTTGAAATGAGGAGAATATGGTGTGATGAAGAATAAAAAGTACTCGGAAGAACTCGAGTCTTTATACAACTAGAAAATCATCCTCCATAACAGGAGACTTCAATTGTAATTCATGTATCTCAACCATATCATATGATTCAGTTCAAATCCCGCCCTAAAATTCATGACAGCAACATGTAAGAGGGGTGAGGGGTAGAAGCATAATTGCTGTCATATGTAAGATGCCTTGCAGTTTACTAGGATCATGTGAAACATAACAAGGACATACAATGAAGTTGTTCTGAAATGAGATGCTCGATGCTCTTACATATTGCATATCGGCGGATGCTCGCAAATTCGGGATATGTAATCGTTTCATGAATTCTTCTCGCAGTTTTATTTTGCCGTGAGGATGACCAAGCCATTCTTTCTGAGACGAAGATTCCTATATACGACTGCAGGATAAGTGTTTACTATACTATACCATATCGTAATATATTGCAAAATGTCGAATTTTCGATACCAAAGCTCATGCATCGCCAGCACTGACTAGCATTGAATCTGTAATCGGCATTTACTTAAAAATCCTCTTACAATCCCGATAGATCAGTAAGATAGAATGGAGTAGGATGCGGAAGACATAAGTACCGCCTGTGAGGTAGTTTCGATGTTGATGCATCTCTATATGGCAGAACAAGCCTTTCAGCATTTCAAATCCCGAAATGATTAGTATAGCATATGCATACGCAACAATCATACGACCGAATCGCGGTTGGCCCGGAGCAGATTGCAGAGACTTGGTCTTCTGTCTGGCAAGACCATCTTGGTTAGAGGGGATGTCACTCTCCTACGACGATTCTGCCGAAATTGTCAAATGATGCAGGAAGTTTACATAATCGACAAGCGCGCGTTGCTATGCCGAGAACAGCCGATATCATAACCGGATATCCATCGGGAATGACATTGATGAATCAATCGAACAACAACTACGATAATGAGATTGTGTCTATAAGTTCGCAACGTCTTGGAATTATGCTGCAATTTTATAAAATAATCTAATTTCTGAGACTTCTGACCGAATTAGTCGAAAAACAATGTATAGCATAGATTGAAAGATCACCAAATGAAGTGTTATAGTTCGAATGAACATCAATTCGTGTTTCAATTAATTATCTCATAATCATCGTATCTATGTACAGTGTGGAGCTAAGAAATACAGTAAAGGGATATTACAGAAAGAGCATAGAGAGCATTTATTTCATGAAGCCGGCCTTTCCATCACCGTCGGCATCAACCTTAGGGTTGATCTTATCCATTAGGCTAGGCTTCGTGTGGGTGGTGTTGGAGGTAGTGTGGTGGGCACTTCCAGCAGTGGTTGAGGCAACACCAGCGCCAGTAGCACCAGCGTGATGTCCGTGGTGTCCGTTTGTAACACCATCCTGCTCAGTCAAGGAAGTGGTACCTCTAGCGCCAGCGCCTCCGAGGGTACCACCAACAGACTTTGGCTCGCCTACGAAAGCATCGGTACGCTCTTCGCGTCCTCCGAGGGAACCTCCTTGTTGTCTGAACTCGTCCATGCTAACAGCGGGGAGAGCGGTGGCAGTGTGGTGCTTAGCCTCATTTTGGTGAACTTCATGAACTGGAATGGTGGTGTGGACGACGGATGGTTGAACAGTCTCCTTTTGGATAACTGGTTGGATGGTCTCGTGGACGTGGTGGTGAACATGCTCACCAGCAACGGTGGCACCCTGGGATGCAGTGTGTTGAGTCTCTCCTACAGTTCTAGTGTTCTTGAATTGAGCTTGCTCAGCAGCGAGGCGCTCCTTGACGTGAGCATCATTTCCATGCTGGATGTTGCGGTGCTCAACGGCTCCGAGTTGGTGGGAGTGCTGCTCTGGGAGAACTTCACGGTCTTGGATAGGTTGGATTGAAGTGTGGTGGTGATCTTGGTGAACCTCACGGTCGATGGCTGTTGTTGCATTCTCGTGGCGGGTCTTGGTTATGGTCTCGTTCTGAACGGCTGGGTTGACAGTCTGCAAGAGATCATTAGGAATTTCCTAGGGAAGTAAATTACAAGGTAAGCACTCGTACCTCATGGACTGTAGTGTCATGCTTTCCATCTTTGGAGAGGAATCCACTGACAGCTGCCTTGGCCTTTTCCATTTTGAATTTGATGTGGTGTATATGAAAGAGATTAGGTGATTATTTGGTATAGTTGACTGGAGATGAAGGATATTGTTGATTGTTATGAGTTTGTATGAGGATTGGAATGAATTGGGAGGAAAGTCTCACACTTATAGTCTTGAGAGCTTTGAGATGAGTCCTTGCCCCGCACCTAGCAATGGCTACATCATCATCAGGATGAGTGCAACAAGTCGTCGTACTTTCCACTTGGATAACTAACAAATCCCTGATTTTGTGAGATCGAGGTAAATCGTTATCAAGTGGCTGTGCATCGGTGATGAGAATAGACCAGACCAGCAGAGATTCTTTTGGAATTACATAGTCTAGTGTAATATTTTACATGAGACAAAGGGTAAATAGATGTGCTGCAAGGTTGAATGGCGCCACTCCAGCACTATCTCCACTTCTAAATCTTACTATAGACTTTCTAGATTCTCAACCAATCACTTGATACTGGAATTTGTCCGATATTGTAATACCATGTTGGCATCCCAAGTATTAGCAGTTGTCTAAGAACTGCATTCGGTGACTGGACGAGTAAAAGTGGAAGGAACTTGATAATTCCCTTGTCCAATCGAGGAATGGCCGCTATGACAGCCCAACATTACCAATTCCCAAGATTTAGATCTAACTACCAACTGCAATGGCCACCTCTTCCAGTGAGAATTGTACCAAATATTTTATAACCTGCGAGTACAAATAACATTAAATTCCTCCTTGCTGGAACTGTGAGAAGCAGCTGAGAATCAATACAAGTCCACGACCCCACTGAGTTCGTAGATCATTGAATGCAATGATTTTCATGAATCTTGGCATCACCAGAGTGATGGGAATCTCAAAATTGCATCATCGTGCGCCGGAATCGGTTGAGCTATAACGCGGGAAAGGAGAACCCGCTTTAACAACGTGGCGCTGCTTCGTCCCTTCCCGGCCACTCGTCACACGTATTTGTCAATTGGTACGAAAAGGTTTTTTATACCTCATGCACGCTAGTGAATTGAAGATTGGAAGATGTAAGTGGCTGAAGCTCTCGTTTATTAGGAGCTTTCGTTCCTTGTAAATGCTTAGGAAATGTGGATTATCTGCATCACTCGCAGATTTATATTCCCATGAACCCGTATTGGCGATCGAACAACGTGGTTGTAGAACAATAGAGAATGTTAAAACAAGGAACTTGAGCATTTATGCCGCGAATAGATTAAGTGGATTATGGTAAAAGCTGAACTAGCTGGATTCAGACCCAATAGACATGAACTCTTTTGCAACTAATCAGGTACCAATGATGTACAACAGGTCAATGGCACGATCACAAGTTCAATACGATGGGTTTGCATCCTTTTAACTTCAAGTGTGGTGTGATAGTAGAGAGGAATTAAACATTCATCTCTTTTGTATGATATGGGGGCTGGAGAAAATTGAGATCAAGTTGGAATTCACCCGCAGAAAGCGTATTGAGTATGAATTGGTATGAAAATTCTCTGACAACTTATCATTTTCGTGATGTGTTTGCATGTAAAGTAAATTTATCTCATCGTGTACAATCTAATGAGTAAGGCTGAATGTTAATGTTGATGTTGGATGTTGTGTTTCGTTTTTTTGTTGATATCACAAAGAAAGGGGCTGGGAGAGATTTAGAGATCCTCACCAAGCATTTTGAAGATCCCCCACCGGAAAAGGTATCTCCGAACGCCGATTACCCTTACTGGAGAAGGTCGTCGTCGACAAATGATGATCACAAATTAAGAGCACAGCCATACGAAAGCAGCAGATCCCTCAGATCTACATGCAACTGTGATCCATTCTAGTGCTATTTTTGGGCATCAGTTTTCGCTCAGTGATGTAGCGAAATACTGCAAAGTAAACAAGGTCGACGACAATATCCATGGAGAAACGAATAGAGACGACGGGAGAACGTATACGACTCATCATGAGTCGGCAGAAGCTCCCATACTGCCAGGCCGTCGATGAGACACTGCAAATGTCAAAGAATATGACGGGAGATCTCGAACGGCTCCATCTGAGGAGACATCCAGGACAGCGGTAGGGGAAGTTGTTGACGAACATTCTCTGAATTTGCGATGAGATCCTCTCCCTTATTGCTACGAAAGAAGTTTACTGCTTCTCAACATGTCCTTACAAAGACCCCTGAGCCAAAAATACTGATATATTCGGATCTCCCCGCCTCCGCTTACCCCCTTCTTCGAGACCTTCACGATGCTCGTATATCGATATTTTATATGCGCACGACAGAATGAAGGGCGGACGAGCTGGAGTCATAAGCTCTGCAGAGGATCTAGGCAATCGAATTTTGGCCATGGAAAACTCTCGACCATATTTGATGAATCTCCAGTTCAGCTATTCTAATTCGATATATCATATATCATGGTGTGGCTGAAACTGGAGGGCCTAAACATTCTAGACCTCGGGGCGCATTCCTGAAAATGACGACACATGGACACCTCATCCACAAGCTTCATCCTACACCCAATCTGTGCCAACGTCTTTCATTTCCATTACCGAGTCTCGACCAGAGATGGTCTCGGACTTAGCTGGGTACTCTTACGGTTTACTCCGTTGGTACTTGCCATAACCAAAATGGTTTGATCATGGCTTCCGATAGTGTTGATAGTAACTTTGATCGTCACGATCAGGGTGATATAGAAATACTACCATACATTGCTGAAGCCACAACTTATACTGCATCGTTTCAAGAAGCTCGTCGTCGAGCATTCGTCTTTACGCAATCACCCAACTCAACCCACATCGAGGAGAATTAGAAGTAATCAATTTGTCGACTACTACCTTCACAATGAGAGACACATTACGAACCGAATCGACGAAAAGCCATGGTACTTCCCATTCGACATCGACTGCCACGTCGATGAGCCAAAATCATGACTTGTCTTCGAATGGTACCCCTAGAAATGTCTCGGACAGAACTCCTCGAACTATGCCATTGCCTTCGAACTATTCTAATTTCTCTATCGACGATAAAGCCAAGACTGCAGTTAACGAAAATGATATGCATGTCAATGGCACCAAGTTCCCCATGGCACAAGGGCAGAACCGAAATTCATCGTCAACGACTGATTCCTTTGTGAAGAAGAGGGAATACCTCATTGAAGAACGAGCGGAGCCTATCAGTCTTGAGGGTGTAGTAGATCTTACCAATACCGTGGATACTACTGTACATGAGAAAGTTGCACCTGGTACATACAAACCCTCTCTTGCTCGTCAACGTCTAAAGTCAAATAGACTTTCACCCCTAAACCTCAACCCATTACTGCCAGATTCACCTGATTCACCATCCTTTGTGCGCCCAGAAAATTGGCCATTTGTAGCTGCAGAATGTACTTTGCACAATAGCAGAAGCTGATTTATCATTCTCATTAGCTGTCACTCATGAACATGTTTTACCTACTGAACATGAGATCATAACAAGAGAAATCCATCGAGAAATTCATCAACATCATTACTATCATCGGGCTCTTCCCGTTATTGATACGGAAATCCTACCCGCCAAACATTACGTTTATGGTGACGATGGGGATACATTGATCAGAATACCAGAGTGGAAAGTACCGGGTCATACCATCACAGGATCCCATTCTCAAAACTGGTCAATTGTGCAGCACCGACCAGCTCCTATTGAAGATCCTTTCAATTCGCCACTATTCGGAGTAGAACCTGAATTACCCAATACCGAATACACAACACACTTTCAGCCAAATTCGAAAGGTCAATTACAATGGTCTCATGTTCCTGGCGAGCCTGTGAAGGTTATGGAACGAGAGTACATCACAGCAGAGGGTTTCCCTCGCAAGGAAACTTGGTGGAGATATCCTCCAGTTCTTGCGACTGCTGCTTATGAGGCTGGTCTGACAGTACCCATGCATTGGAATCACGTACCTGCAGGAAGGGAGGAGACTGCTACGAAAGCTCCAGTCTCGACTTCCCGAAAAGAGAATAAAATCAAGGAAATTCGTGATCTTGAACGTGCTCAAGCAGCTGAATATAATAGCATCGATCACATGGAATTCAACATGGAAAAACTTCGCGAACAAAAATTGTATAGCGGCTTGTCAAACTCGGATTCCGTCCATGCTCGAGAGCTGAATGGCATGCAATCATCGATCCCCAGAAAACCAATTTCACATCAAAAACCATCCGAGAGACCATCAACTCGAGATTCGGGTTATGTTGGTTTAGATGGTTCTTCCTCGCCTACCGCAAGAGAGCCGTCACATCTCAGAAGCTCCTCAGGCTCAAGCATATCAAGCCTCTTGGGCAAAGTAAGAGGTGAGGATGGAAAAAACCCCGTCCCTGTGGAGGGCGAAGCTACAAGATATCTACAGAGAATGAGAGAAAAGAGACGAAGCTCAGGCTCTTCTGCGGGCACTAGTCCAAGATCATGGGGAAGAAGAAGTGAAGATGTTGGGAGACCAAGTGAGGAGGTTGTTCAAAAAGCACCTGCCTTGGCTTATAGAACGAAAAAGCTAGAGCATCATTTTGGGGTTGCAACCCCTCCATTGTAAGGATTGGTATAGTTTTACGATGGTTATTGTAAGATTATAATCACGGAGGCATTTATTTCACGTTTGTACATTAATTATCACATAACTTGTTAATAGGGGAATACTAGGAGATTATAATTTTTCAGGGGAATCGCAATACCCAGTGCAAATGTATTTCCTAAGTTCTTGATTCCTACTTCAACAAACAATTGTCCGATCTCATATTTTAAATTAACATCGCAATGATGGCATCTTTCCACATTTGATCAACTAGGAACTCAGCTGAAAACTAACAACCTCTTCTGAGTCTTCTCCGAGGCTTTGGGAACCTTTAGCCTTTCCAAGATCAAGCGCCTCGATAGATCGCCACTAACTACCGACCAATGTGGCTACTAGGGCCTAGATCAACGGATCTACGGTTCCACTTTACGGGTAGCGTGGAAGCTAGCGTTAGCGTAGAAGCCACATTTTGTATGGATTGGGTTTAGAGGATTAGGAGTTGGGAGTGTGGATTAGGTCTATGACTTCATTGCGTTTTGGTATTTGAGAGAAAGGGGATGGGGTGAATCGGATTGGGTGGTAGATGAACAGGTGATTGATGTTCTCGTTGCGTTCTGTTGGCCGCTGTCGAGATCGTCGATGTTGATTTCCAGTGGGCCAAAATGGAATTAGAGTTTTGAATTCGATAGTTTGAATTTTGGACTCGGGGAGGGTTCAGCTGAGCTTTTGAAGGAGGTTGATGTTTGTAATAGTTTTTGGGTGGGGGTGATTATTGATTATTGGGAGGGTGTTGAAGCTATGCCGGGATGATGTCAATTTTTGGGTAGGGTGTGAGGGGTAGCTTCGGAGCTTAGCTTTATGGATTTGGATTTTGGAGGGAGGAGAAGTCGGATATCATGCTATCGGCGTTGGGATCAAAATGTGAGTATTTGTTTTGAGATTGAACTCGTAAATTGGATGGCATGCGTCTGAAGTATTCGCATGATTTTCCTGATTTTCCTGATTTGTGTGAGTCTGTATTGGTTAATTGGCGTTATATCGTCTTATGTTTTGTTGTTGGTTGTGCTATTTTTTGATGAAAGTGGAGTGTTGAGATATATTTTTATTGACTTCTTTGATTGTATTATTGTGTTATCTACGAAGTCAACGAATTACATTACTATTTCAATTTAAGTCGAAGAATTGGCTTTTTGTATAACATTTTTATCTTTCATAATCATATGACGCGTCAAATCGGATATGTATCTCATCATGTCTTAAATTTTAGAACGATATCACTTGGTCGTCGAACCCAAAATCAAATAATAGATGCTTATCATTCTAATAACTGTTGAACATTCACTCTCTCTCCTCTGATATTTGAAATATAGCATTCGATTGTCTAACGTGGTTCAAGTGTCCATATGTTAGCCGATGATTGAAAAAAAAAGTGAAAATAGAAACATTGGACAAGAGTATATCTAATATAATGATGCGGGCTAGAGATTTGAAGTGTTAGTATTGTTGTTTGTTCTTTTGAGCTTTTATTAAACGGAGAAAAAATTCACTTTGGAAAAGTAGATCAAATTTGGCGGCACAATTAGCGAAGAGATAGATATCAGATGATTGTCTTTCAGTTGCTCTACTCCACCGCACTCAATGATATACTGGCATCTCATTTGAATAATATATGTCACTAGAGTATTCAAGATACCTATGAATGCTGGCGGACTGTTGTCCGGTATCAAAAGGTAAGATATGTAAATTTACTTATCCTTGAAATCTATACTTATCAAATGAAGTGACGGTTTCGGGCCAAAGATTACTTTACTTTCTTTTTCTATTGCCAGAGTAATCATTGATATCCCGGGTTTGCATTTACGAATATTAGGTCTCAGATCAAGTGTTTCTGCATAGTTCTGATGGTTCAAGGGGCTCACATGATGCAAAACGGCGAGAAATTCTCGGTTACTGAAGGAGCGACTCGCACTCTAGGACTCACCCCAAAATCACGAGGCATCTATTTTTAATGGTCTGGGGCTGGTGATATCATCCCATTGATGACATGATGTGTCTAGCTAATCCCCATTCCTGTCCTTCCTTCATTGCTATCCTCCCAGCCCTCCTCCTCCGCTGCGCAATGAAAACAAAAAGCTCGGCTTAAACAGATACTTCTTCTCCACCTTCACCCAGAGCCTCTTCCTTCAATTTTGTAGCAGCTGGCGACTGCACAGCTTTACCCTCATCTTTAGCTTTGCCCTTGTCCTTCGGTACTGGCGACCCATCACCGTCATTATCTTCCTTTTCAATCACAGAATCGCCCCCGGTGTCCGCTCCGCTACTTTCATCACCCCTGTCATCGGCGCCTTCTCTTGCTCTTTTAGCTAGCCACTCTCTATAATGTCCCTCCAAATCTTCTCTAGTGAATGCTCGAGTTTGATCTTTGAACCTGGCATTCATGGCGTCCCTGAGCCTCCTGATACTATTATTAGTGTCATTCCACTGAGCACCCTCCTTCTCGAGTAGACTTAGAAAAAAGTCCCATTCTTCTACTGACAAATCCCGGGGTGGCATGTTGGGACGATTGTGCAATGATGATATCGATGAAATTTCACGAGAACAGTAGGATTGAAGTAGCCATACTATTTCAAAAGAGCGAAACAAACAAAGGGAAAAAGATAAGCCAGACCATAGTGGATAGTTCTACATTGATCTTCTGTTTTATGTTCATTGTCTATTCGATGATAGCATCAAATAGTTCATCGTTTCGTTTCATTGTCACCACTCACATCTATGGGAGTTGTGAAAAGTACTTTGAGCATGGAAAGGAATGAAAGTTGTTGGATCACAATACCCAAAATGCCTTGATGCAACACTTTATCCAATCCTTAGTTCCGTGCCCTTTGATAGATTAGCTCTTTTTTAACTTGAAGAAAGTATAACCTGATCGATACTGAGCTATATCTTTCAAATGTTAGTCACCGATGTGCAAGTCAAAGCCCCCTAATTTGTTTAGACACCACATATACCTCAAGCCGACCACTTCCCCTTTCATACGAATAAATATGTATAGCTTCATTGTATGCAATCAACTACTCTCTTCAAGTTTAGGGGACGATGCATGCTACCTTGCATACTTCAAAAGGCAAATACCATTGTCATACAAACTTACAAAGTAATGTAAGAATGTGAATGAATCTAGTAACATGGGGACCACATACTTATGTTTGGTTTGGCTCAAAAATTTAGTGTTCCTTTTGGTAATTACCAAGAAAGCCTTAAAGTCTTTCCTTAAATCTTTCTTTACTTTCATTTTGACTGTATTCTATGAACCCCATCTAGGCAAGACGACATGTAGAGATTAGGTCATGATCTAGAACGAGCTTCAATCCCTTACATGTTTCAGAGATACCAATATGATGTAGGTTATATTGTCATCTCAGGCAATATTACGAGTCTAAGCTACCAATGAAAGATTTAATTCTATAAAGAAATATAGGTAAAGGCGGAAGCTCATACAATCACCATCGCAATCCCACACAAATTTCCAATCCTTCTTCTGTAGGCTAAACCTACTAAAACCCATATAGCTCCCTAAATATGAGGGAGATTACCCGTAACATCAAGCCAGGGTGTTTGGTAAACTCCAATTGGTACATGGCGCAATGAAATAAAGGACTCAATTACAAGATACATCCGAGCACATATATATGCTATTGCCAAGACGCCATACA
Organism: Myriosclerotinia duriaeana; assembly: GCA_002162615.1. Taxonomy (NCBI): domain Eukaryota; kingdom Fungi; phylum Ascomycota; class Leotiomycetes; order Helotiales; family Sclerotiniaceae; genus Myriosclerotinia; species Myriosclerotinia duriaeana. The sequence goes on along the minus strand of NGKI01000014.1, from coordinate 253,421 downwards.
ATACCAATCTGACATGATTGAAAAATGAAAAACAGCATACAAGGAAGTCCTTTCGCCAGCTTACAAACTTGTAGGGATACTCTATTTTGAAATTATCCCATAAATCAAGTGGCGTATCCTCCATCTGAAATACACGTGCGATCTGTGTATCGACATATCGCAACAGGTACCAAGCCCCAAAACTGGTCGCCGATGCGATTAGATAGTAACACGATATCTTCCACAACAATCTTTCTACTGCACTCGGAAACAAGATAGATAGTGCCCCAAGATGGGCAGAGCCATATATTGCAGGAACTAGAGCCATTGCTGCCGAGAGATATGTCTCCTCACCTTCATTTTGTATGTTTTTGAAATAGCTCCCATTCATATTCGGAGCTCTTAGAGCGAGAAGCGGTTGTGAGCCTTGAGCGAATTTATGAATTGGCATTGATGCTTCGTAGACCTCTTCATTGAACATTGCCTTCTTTTTGGACCGTTTCTTCCTGGCGATTTTTACTTTGGGGGGAGTTGGTAATGTTTTCATATATGCTGCTGCCAGGTTAAGCCTCTTCACATCCTTACGTGATAGGCCTACTGTGATGGTTCTGCTATCATGCTTAACTTCGTGCCTCAGATTTTCCGAACGGTGATCCAGGCCAGGTCCGCAACCAGAGATTAACGATTGACCAGTAGACATGGTACAGACCACGCGAGCATTCGCAGCTGGAATGTACTTCAAAGGCGTTTTGTGTGCGATGCATGATTGAGGAAGAGTATTGGTCTCTTTCTCAGATCGGGTGTAATGTGTTACGACTTCGCTTTCTTCTTTCCAGGGACATGGAGCTACAATGTCCATCTTCAGAGAGTTCTCAGTTGGTATCTCTTTTGCAACATCGATAGCCCCTAGATTCATTAGACTTGACAGGTACACGACCATTCTGGGCTCCTCATATTTGCAAGTACCAGACTTGGTCAGCGTGTCATCAGAAACCTCAAACCCACAGTGGTATGATGGTGGTACATTCAACAAGTTCTTCTCTGGATGTAAGCCATTTGAATGATCCCCAATCTCGGCTCCGAGCTCTAACATGAAAGCTAGAATCTTCTCGTCGGGCCCTCTAAAGTCGATGATTGTCGGCATCTCGACACTCAAAGGCTTTTTGTACCAGAGTGCATACAGTGAGAGAGCGCACACAACATGTACGATGGTATGCACTTCAAGCATGGTACTGGGGTATCCTGCGACCTTTCTCTCAATTGCTTGACCGATGCTCCAGACAACCTGCAGGCAGACCAGTGCCTTGCCAACGTTATCAGATTTGCTTTTGTCTTCGATTTCTCCGATTTCGACACGAGGGGTTTTGCCAAGATTGGAAAGGAAGAGAATCCCTTCAGGGGTAAAGGTAACTCTCTTAAAAACGTTGTGGAGATCGCTGACGTCTGCAGCGAATCCTCCCATCATTACATAGTGGGCATATACCATATTAAATTCTGACTTGGTAGAGCCTTTGGACCTATCTTTGAACTGCATGTTGTCAATCTCCCCATCTATAAGCCGAAAAAAGAGACTATTTACCTTCGCCTGTTGCTTGGAGAGCAATGCCTTGAGAAATTTGCGGCCAAGGTAATGTTGTTCGAAGGCGGTATATACCACTATTTCCGCCGCGAATAAAGCGATCATAACCCATTTCACTTTACTTGCATACCTAATAACTCTACTTTCACCTTCCGGGGGAATGTTGAGATGGACTGCCGTATAAACACATGCTATCAATGTGCAAAGACATCCGTATAATATACTCCAAGTGCCTCGGCCACTTGGACCGGGTACCCAACGAGGAGCAACTTCTGTCTGTAAGGCTGTGGAATCAACAGCATTGAAACTTGAGTTGACGATAGGATATGCACCTATCAAGCCCAGCTCTGTCGTAAGTATATATAAAAGAAGCGACATTTGACGTCGAAATTGTTAAAAAGGTCAAACAGAAGACTATTCTTGAATAATGAGAGTTTCCATGGCCGAGGGAATCAGACAGGTTGAGCATTTCGAGATTGTGCAACTATCTGGAGGTCCATAAGCGATTGGAGATGCAGCTACATTGGCAGCATTGTGAAGCGGCATTTTGCAGATGCACTACCACCAACTGATGGAATGAGAGGCTCAAATCACTCTACCCTCGGAGGAATTCTTAGGATTAATTCTGCTGTGACCAACGGCTTCACCGGTGTGAATACGATTTTAGCGATTTTTCCTATATATAAGGAAAGGCTGTGATTAGGTCACACAAGTTGGATGGAAGCTTCATGTATGAGATATATGCACAATAGAAAACTTCGCCGAGCTTGAGACACATGCTGTGGTGTTCAATAAATTCGCGTAGCTGCACTTTCATAGTGGGATTGGCTCGTGTATGTTCACTTAGCCTTGTCATTTTGTTCAACGTACATATCCATGATGTTCTTGACAGTACCTAGCCTCTTTCTGTATTCGGTTTAGCACTTGGTCCACATGGTTTTAGGGTTCTGAATTGATAAACTATTTGATGTGTATATAGAACGAGACCACACAAATATCTAAATGAAACTCTCTGGATGAGAGTAATCCCATTGGAGTATCAAAGTATAATTAGCCATTTTATATAATCTCGTTGTATCATCTTAAATGGAGGAGTAAAAGCATACCATTTGAGGCGATTTAGAAGATAGTCTCCGTTGCTCGAACTTTAATACTATATTCAAACCCGATGCGGGATGAGAGGCGCTCGGAATCAGAACCTAACTAAACAAATAGCTATATATCGGATGTATATCAAATGAGAGAGTGTCGAATTGGTCAATATTTGGAACAATAGAGTGTTCCAACAGTATTTTTTTTTTTTAGATATTAGGCCACTTCTAGACAATCAGCCGATCCAAATCATAAGTTTCAACTAATTTCACATATTTAATGACATCGACTGTTTGTAGTCAAGTTGAAATAGCATAGTGCTCGACAAATAGCTAGACTTTTGATAAACTCTCGTCCAATGCTGATAAGGCGAAAAGGACATGAGAATACCAAAAATTAGTTAACAATTTTCTATTTCATCTAATGTCGACAAATAAAATCTAATTGGAACCAAAACCATTTGTATATCTCGTCTGAATATAACAAGATATGAATAGCTGCTTACTCAAGAACTTTCGATTTATGCGTACGTTAGGATATGCAAAATAATGGACGAGTATGCTATCCTCAACAGGTATGACTTGCTGTCTCTCGAATCACTTTGCCAACAAACCGAAACTTCATATTTGTAGCAAGCACAATCTTGAATTGCGAGGTTGGCCTGTTTGGGGGTGTCAAATACCAATAGTTCGATGCCGATTGTTTGTATAAGGCTTTCTCACAACACTATGATAAATGAGAAGACTTCCTTATAGCATGCGAGATATCGGCCTCCGGCTGTATTCATATATTAGGAGTAGATGCAATTCCGATGGGGCTTTATAGCCTGAGATATGGTATGATCATGCACTTGCAATTGCTCAGATGGTAGGTACTCGAGTAGATTCATCAACTTGGATGTCTAATGCAGTAGTACAAAGACAAGGCGAGGGAACTAGAAACAATGATGACAGATCTCTCTCTATTCAGCTATCTTTGGTGGCTAGCTGAACGTGAGTGATACATCACATCACTTCCTTTCGCTAAAGTATACTGGCCCGAATATAGAAAGAGTTCACAAATCCTCAAGTAGTTGCATAATTTGCTACTATAAAAATTTGTAATGCATTCAATCAAAATGAAGATTGTCATTGAAATGCACTAATAATCCTTACGGAGGCACAATAACAGGAATATCCTGCTTTAGGCATTAAAATATACTAAAATATGTAGTAAGATTATATTTTCAGATTTCAATTAATAATTAAATCTAATACTTATTAGATTTTCAAAATGTCAATGTGTTTCTTGCTAAAATATATTAAGGTTCAAGATTTTGTTGATATCGAAGTGGTAATTGTATTAAAAAACCTAGTAATTATGTAGGTAGGCAAAAAACTAAGAACTAGCTTTTTTTTGAATGATCGAGAAGCTTTCTTTTCTTTTTTTACTTCTTCAATTTTATAACTTTACAATTTTACAACTTTACAACTCTACAACTTTACAAAGGTAATCTGAATAATATATAATTTTAAAAGTAAATGGTTTTAACTTTTAAGTGATTTTGAATGATATTCTAGTAAGTTTCTTTGCTTTTTTTATTTGTTTTCTTTTCCTTTATTTTACTTTTTTTTGTTGTTCTAGTATATAGTATATCTTCAAATTTGGTAATAGTGATATAGTGATATGTATGTAAAGCTAATTGGAAGGATTAGAAGGTTAGAAAATATAATAAGGGTGCGTTCGGATCGACTTTTTTTTCACATTACGCTCAATATATTAGAGATATTAGACCTAATATGATGTTTACCGAACGTGATATTATACTCAATATATATTAGCTCTAATATATAGCTGAAATATTTCCATCCGAACGTGATATTGAGCCCAATAAAATATTGAACCAAATATTTTAAACTAGCAAATGTTTCAAAATTCTCCCATACAGTGATCAACAGCAGTTTTAACCAGCTTTTAGCAAATATTTTGAACGAACGTTCATTTTCAATAACCCTGCTACTTTTTCCAACACCCCTGCTACTTTTTCAAATATATTAGCCTCACTCAAATATGCCCAAATGTATATTAGCTCAAATACCCTTGCCGTTTTAATATTTGCCTAATATATAAAAAATCGATCCGAACGCACCCTAATATGTATAAAGTGGTGAATATGTATAAAGTAGCAAATATGTATAAAGCGGAGAATACTTATTTTAGTTTAATTTTAAGTTTTATTATTATTTTAGTATAATTTTAATTACAATTTCAGTATAATCTCAATTTCAAAGCGTATCGCGCTAGTAAAATGCATTCAGCATTCTGCTTTTGTAGTAGGAAAGTCCTATTCTTATAGCAGGATTTTCCTGTTATTTTGCTTCCGTAGGGAATTCTACTAGAAGCCTCGGGCCCGATATCCATCCTGATAATCTGATAACCTCCCAGTCACGTGCCAGTCAAAGCTCAGCTGCCCCTCCCTCCTTCCTTCCTTCCTTCTTACTTTCCCACCACCAGCTTCCCCAGTTCAGAATGTCGTTCTTTAGACCCCGTCATGCCGCTCTTTTGCTTTCTATTGCAATTGTATGCGTATATGCTCAAGGTCATGCCACATCTGTTGCGAGCATGAGCTTACCCGAGATAGAGGAACAGCTCCAAGTAAGCTCACACGATAATCTGCTCGAGTCCTATCTAACCATCTCTCCTTAATAGCAATGTCCTCTTGTGCAAGATCTCAATGCATATAAACAAGTCTCATCTCCAGTTACTTCCACCCTCACTTCTCGCATATTCGCAGTCCTCTTTCCTTCCACACCAGCCGTCAATGCCCTCTTAGCAACCCTCTATATCTCCGGACCTCCAAATTTCCTCCTCGCATTATGCCCACCAAATATCGACCCTTCTTCTCTCTCCGTGATGGTAGCTTTCGCAATCGGTGGTCTTTTAGGTGATACATTGTTCCATCTCCTCCCCGAAATTTTCCTCGGCGAGGATGCTCATGAAAATGTGCGATTTGTGCTGGTAGAACCTAACCGCAATTTATTGTTGGGAGTTGCGATTATGGTTGGATTCGTTACATTCGTTGCTATGGATAAAGGATTGAGAATTGCTACTGGCGGAGGAGGCCACGATCACTCACATAGCCACGGACACGAGAATGAGAAGGAAACTTCTGCCGTGTCGAGCAATTTGGATGATACACCCGCCAAAGGTACTAGATCAAGAAAGAAGGAGAATGAAAAGCCAACTGTTGAGGTTGAGAAGACTGAAAAGGAGATCAATTCAAGTGTAAAGCTTGCTGGATATCTCAATCTTATGTACGTCCTGCTTTTTGTGGATGGGAAATGAACGATGGCTAATAACACAACAGCGCGGATTTTACCCACAACATCACAGACGGTCTCGCCATGTCTTCTTCCTTCTATGCATCCCCAACTATTGGCGCAACTACCACAGTCGCAGTATTCTTCCACGAGATCCCTCACGAAGTCGGTGATTTTGCCCTCCTTATCCAATCCGGTTTCTCGAAACGCGCAGCAATGGGCGCACAATTCGTAACCGCACTTGGAGCTCTTCTTGGCACAATTATCGGTATCATGATACAAGAATACGGGTCTAGTGCAGAAGAAGGCGGTATTGGCAGATTTGACGGACTCATGGGTACAAGTTTGGAGTGGGGTGATATGTTGTTACCATTTACTGCTGGCACGTTCTTGTATGTTGGAACTGTAGCTGTTATTCCAGAATTATTGGAGACCGGGAAGGATAGGAGTGTTGAGTTGACGAAGACTCTCAAGCAATTCATGGCTATGGCTGCTGGAGCTGGAATTATGCTTTAGTAAGTTATTGCCTTTTGAGTTAATTTTATTGCACTTCCTAACAACTTATAGCATTTCTTGGTCATAAAACGGCTTCATAGAATGAGATATTACGATAGAAGGGGCGAGGTTGGATTGGGCCGGGTTACATGGTATAGCTTAATATTTTTGGAAATGTTGCACACTATGTAAGTCAATTGAAGTAATCTAAAG
>NGKI01000014.1:209634-246752 GCA_002162615.1 Myriosclerotinia duriaeana | reverse complement strand
GGGGGTAAGATCATACAGGGTAGATCAAGTCATCCCACAAAATCGAAACACATCATGGTTTCTAAGTTCAATACTTTTAGCTTTCCTTCAATACGTTGCTAAATATATGACGCCGGATGCAGCTATCCCATGGCTGCTCGTTTGATACAATGCAACGCCAGTATCTTGTTCCGATCCCCAAATATGCTTCGTGAAAATCATAGTCATAACCCACTCATCCTAGTCAAGGCTTGGGGCCAGCGCAATCAAACTAAACCTTAACTCCGCACCATTCTCCTCTTCTCTCTTCAAAAACTTCCTCACTCCCCAATCCAAAGCCTTCTCACTCAGAACATCTTCATCTGCTCCAAGTACCCCCAGCTCGAGTGGACCTTTCCTCCTTCCATCCATCTCCCACAGATTATTTTTCTCATCTTTCACAAAACATACATAATGTAAATCGATGTCATCTTCGGCATTAGGCGTAGAAGATTGTCCTTGGGTTGCGGCACTTTGATGGGCGGATTCAAGAGCTTGGGAATTGTAGAGAAGATCGGCGCGGTCAACTGCAGCGAGAGGAACGGCGTCTTTAATCAGTTTATCGAGGTCGGTGCCTTGTTCTGGAAAGGTGGAAACAGTGTTAGATTGGCCCATTTGTTAAACAATGGGAGGAGTAGAATTAAATACAACATACCAACAAAACCCCTCGCAGCTCCATTACTCACAGCATGCAATAGCCCAATCAATCCACACGCATTCCTAATAGTCTGTTTATACCAAACAACCGGCTCACCTTCTCCCTTTCCCTTATAATCTTCTCGTTCCTTATCCTCAGTCATGCGAAACTGTTCATAAGTCTTCGAGACGGGGAAGACTAACAATAGAGCGAGAGCGGGACGGGGAATGAAGGAGAGGAGAGAGGGGTCTTCGATGGAGAATACGTCGTGGAAGGAGAGGGTAGTTGAAAGGCCGAGCTTGTGGAGGAGAGAGGACATTACTTCGGGGTTGTTTTCTGTAGGAGGGTTTTAGCTTGGAGGGTATGGGGGGAGGAGTTCGAGAGGGTTTTACCTAGAGGGATAAAGGCCTTCTTATTTGAAGGGACATCTGGGTTGTCTATTGCATCCGCCATTTTGAATTTGACGTTCGAAGTAGTTGATGATTGGGAATGTTAATCTTTTGAAGGAGCCTTGGAAGCTTTGAGGATTCAAAAGGTAAGATCTTATTACTAGGTAGGTAGCTTCTTAACTACGTAATAGGTACTTCGTACCTAGTTATTTACCCCACGATTCGGAAAATAGACAAGCCGGTCTCCGGGGCTATTTACCTTTTCGTTGCAACAACTGGTGAACTGGTGAACTGGTGAATTCTAGCATCTTGATGAAACTCAAAGTTCTTGATCTTAAACTCAAATCTATCTTATCTTTGCTACCTTATATTCTTCTTCTTTTGCACAATGCTGCTCTAATATGTCAAAATATCTTCATCTCGGAATGCATTTCCGGTAATCGCGCGCATAGGTCAGGCTGTGTCTGCTGGTCACTTGCTTTTCCTGTTTGTTGCACTCCTCATGGTAGCTCTAGAAGAGGTCCATATCTACAGACTACCTACAATATCAGATTCGGATCTGGTCTCATTCAGACTATTCGCACAGGTGAGAGGCTGAAACATTCCTCAAACTGTATTCAAATAGACTGCGGAAACATCCGAAATTACACGTTGAATTAGAGTTCGGTCGAAACACGCTTGCTTTCCTGGTCTCCAGATTTTAAATTTATGAACCAGCATATATGCTTATATACCCATGAATTTCCTCGCAAGGGGCATGGTCAACTCTGCTGGAGTTTCTCTTATTGTCCATTTCATCCGAAACCGCCTCTGGGTGTTATGCCTTTGAATATTATGGAAGCTTTCTACTGTCTCGTTCATTAAGGCATAATCTATCTGAAAAAACTCTAATAAGGTAACATCAACTTCTTTAGCGAAGCTTCATGAAACTAGACCATATCAGATGAAATGAGGAATTTACGGAGTCGCCAATTTGACTATATATACCTGTGTATACCTATATGAAATGGCTGTTCGGACCGTGTACTCCATTCATCCAAAGTATCAGTCTGTGACTCTGTTTCTCACTTCCATTCTCTTTTTAACACGTTCACCAACATCTATACGCTCATTAGTTCTCACATTTGTTTGCAACTCGTCATATCATGTCTCTTCACTCTTTTCTCGGATTGTCATTGTTGACATTGGCCTCCGTTGCACAGGCCCAAGATTGTCCACTTCAATTTGATGGACGTGTACCAGTTGGTACCACACCAAGTGCATTTGACAATTCCAATACAAGTCTCTACAATCCTAGTTTCAATTTTGGAGCGAGTATGTTACTCTTCTCTGTTACAGCTTTCCTTCTAACTTTTCTAGATCTCACATGGAGTAAAATAATCAAAATCCCAACTGATATTCCCTCTTCTTTGGTAAGCTATGCTGCGTGCTATACTTTTCACACAACTAATAACCTTATAGTATGATGGAAACTCATCTGAACCCTTCGAGGTCACCCTATCTGATGCCTCCATTTTTGCTCCCTCCTCAACCAACGTCCAAAAAGGATTTCGTCGTGCCGAGCTGATGCCATTATCAAATAATGGCTCTGATCCCTCTACCACTGGAATAAAGACTCTTCACTTCTCCATCATGAAAGACAGCTCTCGCCCACTGAATCTCAGCCACGAATACCAAATTGCATTCCTTGAGAGTGCGGATTTCAGCACAAATCAATTCGTGTTGAAGACAGGCACTATTCTGGATTCAAACAACACAGACTCAAATGTTTTGAGAGTGGTCGGAAATGTCAACGAAGGAGCAACTGAACTCTTTACTACTGCCTTTACCGATGGATGGCACAACTTTGGTTTGAAGTTGGATTTTACTGCCAAGTTTGTTATCTCCCCCCTTTTACCCTTGATATATCTGACTAACTTTCTATCAGTACAACACAAGTATTTTATTCCGCTTCTTCCAAACCTCTCGAATCGGTAACAAAAGCTGTGGCCAATGATATTTCTGGACGAGGTCAATACCACTTTGGCCTGTTGAAGAAACCAACGAATTTTGCGTCAGGTGCGGATATTACGAAGAACGGATTCCAGGAGAGTGATATTAATGAGGGATTGTTCTTTGGGGGTATTTTCATGGAGAATAGCGAGAATTGCGATGTGGATGTGTGCTAGAAGCCTTCGGCTTAAATGACGAGGAGGGGTTGTGGAAGTTAGAAAGTTGCTTGAGAATACGGTCTTGGTCAACCACGGAGTTACGGCCTGGTGCTGCTTGAACCATTGCCTAACTGTAGATATTACTATCCGGCCCTGCTAATACCTGCGAAGGCTTCTGTGGGACGCGTGTGAGAAATTCTACTTTATACTCGAATATATCAAAACGATGAAACTACATATTTATTTTTGATCATCTGTCCACATGGCTCTTAGCTTTAGTCCTTTTGTTCCATCCACCTAATACTTTTACACCCATAATTTATCTTCGTTACTACTTCGTTACTATGATTCATGGACTCGGGTACCAGACCGTTCTACTTTGAGTCTCCGCCCAATTCTACAATGTTCCTTTCGCATCATGACCGAGAGAGCTTAGGACGTATCTTCATGCTCGCCGGAGGGATGAGCCACTTTGGTTCAGTAAACGGTCTATTTTCTATTAGTCCAGGGACTTTTGCAAAAATTCATCAATAATGTAAGTTATTCGCGCATTGCAGCTGTACGACATGAATTAAAGGACAAGAAATACCAAGTGAGGGATATAAGCCCGACCGCCCACCATTTACAAGCACGCCCAAGAATGCGACTTCAGTGCTAGGCTTCAATCGGATGCTATAAATGAGAAGCTGCAGGTACCGCGAACAAATTCGGCGAGTTGCAGCGAATGCAAAGGAGGAGACTAAAGGTGGGTAGGTGACTAATCAATGTATGCAATGTAACTAAGCCAAAGATAGATCCCCTCATAATTGCGCGAGGAGATACCCACCGATGGGACGCATCTCGGAAGACTGACTCCCATTTGGTAGGAAAGGATCAAAATATGAAGGGGTCGTGATGGATTTAGAGTCTACGGACTTCAGAGACAATGGAAAGCGAGTATTCATGCACTGCAATCGCTAAATGGCAAAGGTTCCGGAGCCGTGAAAAATGGGATTGGCCAGTTGAATCAACGTTACGGTACCAGGCAAGGCGAGTATATCAAGAAGATATAGGTGTCGGACATTGATATCTTCGTCGAGAGAGCGTCATAGCGCATATTAAGGGTTGAGATCCATTTTCATCTCCGTGATGGCTTGGGTATCGTTCGTCCATCCATTCTGTCTATTTTCTCCTACATTATTATGTATGTGGATTTCTGACAGTGAAGTATACTTACTAGTTTCGGTCTTTAGTTCCGATTATTTGATTTCCATCATTCTGAAAGTCTCGCCTTTCATATACCGAGAGAGAATTTTACCAATTGCGAACCATCGCATTGACAGATATCCCCTATCACTATACTCTCTTTGACTACCAATGGAGTGCACACAGAGTTTTTGGTCTACGAAGAACTCGATATAATGAGGGAATCTACAAAAATACTGGATGATATCCAGGGTCCAGCACCTCACTCCTTCCATCGTTCAGTTTACTTCTCCAGCTCTCCCATGCCATCGGAAATTTTAACTGCAGTATCCTGCATAAACACCCACATCCAAACTCCACACTCAAACAATTTCAACGCCTCGCTCACACCACTTGGTACAGCATTTTACCCAACATCCCTCACTAACACACTCGCCCTCTCCCATCGCATCCTGCTTTCCCAAGCCCTCACAATATTCATCTCATCCTCCCAGAATTAATGGCAAACCCTCTGGATAAGTGTATGGCAAACCATACTAACGCGCTGGAAAGAAGTTACCGGAATCTTCCTCTAGATATTAACAGCTCTAGGAGCTCAAGAACGAAAAGAAGGAACATTGGTTAAAGCCATGATATAAAGTCCAATAACTTTTATATGATGCAGCACAAATATCAATGAGCAATAAAAAGCATGAGAGGGGAGTGAAGAGGGTGTTAATGGAGATGAGAAAGCTATACAGGATTGGTTGAAGAGTACAACCAGTGAAGTTTCCTAGTAAAGTTTAGCAGAAAATTATGGAGTATAATGAATAATTTGGCACCTAAATATAAGAAGAAACGATTGTCAAGGACCGCTGGCGCAACGGTAGCGCGTTCGACTCCAGATCGAAAGGTTATCCGTTCAAATCGGGTGTGGTTCAATACCTCCATCACTAACAACCAAATTGTTTGTTTATTTTTGCAGCAGCAAACGGCGCTGCAAAGTTCCACAGAAGAATTCCGTTTAAAGTGACTTTTTTTTATTTGTCTGATTTTTTTGCTGGTGGGGTGTTAGGGCTAGGTGGATGAAGGAGGGGGTTAGCCGAGTTGGGGTTGGATGCGGATTATTACGTAGTGGGGTGAGGAATTAGTCGGGGACTAGACTAGATAGTCTATACACTGATAGAGTGGTCACTCGGGGAGAAAATATATGAGAACTTCTCTATATTTAATGGATATACTTTTTGAGGCCATACAGACGTCTTTTACAAGGAATAGATTTATTAAGATCAGGTCTATTATGAGATCTCTCAGGTTCGATCATGTAGGTGTTTTCATCACAAAATTCACATTTATCTAATCGAAGAGATTTCTTTATTTGACAGGATTAGATGGTACCAAAAGCCTATTTATACGCACTTGGGTAGATGAAACTTGTCAATATACAATTTTGTGCTGGATTGGTGTCGCAGTCCGGATACTTGAGCCATTAGCCCTCACTGGCGACCACTTTATATAACTTCCTCTTCCTTTTAGCTAGAAATATAAATCAATGCTACACATAATATCACTTTCCATGAATAACAACCTTTGTAGTTGTATTTGAATACTCATTGGTACGTACCATGGTGACTGTGTCACTGTGTACGCCAAATGGCCCATTCCGAATCTGCCAGGTCGATTGGTATAAATATTCAATGGCCGGCAGTGATATAGAGTAATGGAGTACGTCAGTTGAATCTTGAGATCACATCTTAGAATTATATCAAGATATTCAGGCTTTATCATAAAAAATTCAATGATTAGATGCCCAGATTGATAGCAGGGCGTCTAGAGATGATGCTTTCCATCGTGAAGCGAGTGGTTTGTGTAAAACACCATGGCTTGCCGTCCTCTGATTTTTGCTTCGATTCGGATATCTACTGCTGCATATCAGAAGAGTGTGGAGATTTCACGTCGAGTGCTTTGAATGGTTTACTTCTGAAGTTTCTAATTGTCTTTGTTTGCCTGATGTTGCTCAACGGGGAATTATACGTCAGGCACTTCAACGGGCGAGAAGTCAGTGGGTGCTCGATATAAAGAATATAAATTCGAATACCCTGGGATAGTTCAATCGTGCGTTTGTATAAATGACAAAAAGGTTGTTCCAGGAAATATCTCGTATATCTTTCAGTTTCCGCTCCCTCAATTTAGTAAAGGCATAATATCTTTAGCACCGGAGGAAAAATGGGAATCTCGTTGGGCGTTTATTTATAGTAAGCTTTTGTATTAAATCCAAAAGCATTGCCATCTGTAGATTGTCTTGCCAGTGGTGCTCCTTTTAACGATAAAGTTAGCAATTATTCAGATCAATGTAATCTTAGTATCGTCTCAAGTCTAATAGTAAGCCCAGCAGTGAAAAGTTCTTATCCATTAGGATGAGATGGATGTATGTCAGTATATGAAGTAATTACTAAAAGGCGTGTTTTTGCCCCAATTAGTTGAGGTGTGAAAGGACAATAGACTTGTATCATGAGACGAGAACCTCACAATATCTAGATTCAGACTACATGTTGAGATAGTAGATGTTTTAAATTCAAATATGAGAATCATTTAACATTGAGGGTCCATATTGAGCGAATTTGTGCTTGCCCAGGTGAGTGAAGGTTTGAATATTGGACGAGATTGAATAATCACTAGCATCAAATTGATTAATATTGTTCTGCAATCAGCCAATAGACTGGACTTTCTAGTAGTCGGTCAAAACCCAACTCTTGTCCGCTGGAAAATTGAAATGAGAAGTCTCTGATATCGAAGCTCTAGCAGAACATTGAAATGCATTATTTGAAGCCGTTCAAGCAAATCTGCTAAATGCTCAATTCGAACATGGCAATCAACCCATCAACGAGCATCCAATTCTCACGCATTCATCACCCAGATAATTTAAATATATGACCCGATACGGTACTTGGTGAGAGTATACATTCGATATTTCCTACCTGACTCTGAAACAAGAATTAAATCCACGGTAACTGCAACACTGGCACAGCCTCACAGTTCCACACGGTGCAGTTCCACGTTGAAAACAAAAACAAGCTCAGAAAATCATCCCTCAGGAACATCCTACAATGATAATCTTGAGAAACTTCTCTCGCAAATAATGGCATATGCAACTTTGAATTCGTTTTCATGCATAAAGACCTCGCATTTTGAATTCAAAATCTCTGCGTTATTAGGAACACTTGTTAACTCGGCAGTGCAGGTTATATCTGTTCGAATCTCCCCTCCCCCGTCCCCCCCTCAAAGAAAAGTCAAAATTATGGGCAAAGAGATGCAACAGAACATATGCATCTATCTAACAATCCCCCTAAATGCCAACTCTTACGGCATGCAACACAGAATGCATAGAGCGCTCCCCTCCTCTCTCTAATTTCCAGCTCTTCCAGCTCTTCCAACTCACGATATACAACACAATATATTCGTCTACACCATCTACACCATCCTCATCCCTCTCCCTATTTTCCAACTTTTCCAGCTCACAATGTGCAACGCAATATATCTAAAGCTCCCCTCCTCCCTCTGGGCACCAACATTTCCAACTCATGATGTGCAACACAATATCTTCATCTACACCATCCTCACCCCCCTCCCTGATCTCCAACTCTTCCAACTTCCAAAATGCAACAAACCAATATACTCAGCCATCTAACCCATTGCATCTGCAAAAGAAAAGAAAAGTTCATTATGATCACATGAATGATGATATAAAATTCGTCTAGGATTTAGATCTGTATCTAGTGTCGGTAATTGCTTAAGCGTCTGAGCTAATCAATATTAAAGCCGTACTGGATACATTTGAGAAGAAGAGCCGCACCATATGCAGAACCGATAAGAAAGGGATGGAAGGGCGACATGTAATAAAGTAGAGATATTTGCCTAGAAATTTGTACTAAATACCAACTCTGCCAACTTATGATATGCAAAATAAGGAGGGTATTTGATCATTTAGACTTGCTGCGTCTATGAAAAAGAGCCGCATCGATTCTTGAACACCTCGCTCTAGCCCTATGCAACTGAAACTTCATATATTTCGAAAACTCTACCATATGCCAACTCTTCCAGCTTACGATTTGCAACATGAGATGAACACTTAACTGGTTAGGCTACATGTGAAGGTGAAAAGAGCCAGACCGCATATTTAATGAAACGGAAAGCCTTGTGGTGATTTCTTTTGATAATGATGATCATGAAAGTTCTCCCTACTTGGAGCCCTTTCCTCTCTAAGAACAATCTTTGACAAATAATCAAGGCGAGATATGCAACAAGAAGAACAATAGTTAGCTGGCTGAGCTGGATTGGTTGAAAGAGAGGAGAGGAGGTGTGAGTGCAGAAAGAAAGTGGTTATAGAATGCTAATACAATCATTCCTCCTCACCCCCAAGATGATCCCCGACAAACAACCAAGCTGATATATGTAACAAAAACAATCATGTATGGACCGCTATATCTGTGACAGCTGAGATGCTATAAGAATCGGGTTCCAAATGGCTATGCATGAAGGTTTTCCATGGCATCCTCTCCTCTTTGACCTTGACAAATAACCAAGACAAGAGATGCAACAAAGCTCATCTATATCCTCCCCCTTTTACCCTCCCTTTTTGACCTTGAAGAACTTGACAAATAACCAAGACAAGACATGTACTTGACAAATAACCAAAACAAGACATACAACAAAGCCCACCTATTCAATCAGCCAAACAAAATGCAATAGTTCAAAAGTATTATATTATAACAAATGTTAAATAGAAAGTAATAGTTTTATAACAATAATACTAAAAAGTTCTATTTAATTTCCTTTTATCTTTTTTATTTATATACTAACTTTATATTTCGGATTCCTTCAAAAACAAAGACATACAACAAAGCCCACCCATTCAACCAGCCAAACAAAATGCAATAGTTCCAAAGTACCACATCATAACAAGTGTTGGGTAGAAAGCAATAGTTTCATAACAATAACGCTGAGAAGTTCTATCTAATTTCCTTTCATCCTCTCTATCTATATACCAACTCCACACCTCGGATTCCTTCAAAAACAAAAATATACAACAAACCCCCTCTCAACCCACCTAACCAACCCAACCCACCGGATTCTCACAAACATCGAATAAAAAGCAATAATTTCATAACAATAACGCCAAGAAACACCACCGCCTAATTTCCTTCCTACACCAGCCCAACTCCTCTTAGATATACCAACTCCACACCTCGCCTCGGAATTCCCCATAAAACACGATATATAACAAACCATCCAGCTTCCCAAGAAAGTCAATTCCATGATATGACGATAAAACGATAAAACATGTCTCTTCAAAACCAAAAAAATCATCATCTTGACATCGGTATCATATCAATATCAACGCCTCTTTCACACCAAGTGCGCGTTAGGACCGCCAAGAAGCAGCTTATTGAACATTCGTCATAGATTGGGAGGGAGGAGAAAAAAGACGCTTGTCAAGAGACATGACATCGGTAGGAGCGGAGTAAACCCATCTCACTGCCGTAATCAGCCAAATGCCGAAGATGGAGCTTGACATAATGCGTACTGGAATGGTGCTAGTTATAGCAGCAAGTAGAGCTTGTAACTACTAGCGCAGTATATATTCCTCTCCTCATTTGGTATTCGCCAGTTGGGTTTTGTGCCATTTTGATTTTTCTCTAATCTGTACTTAGAGCGTAACCTCAGAAGCAAGAAATGCAGTTATAACTACCACTACTGTATCAACACCAGCACTATACTGGTTGGTGTGGCATTACCATCGAGAGAACTTTCTTGTATCGTCGCCCGTAGTACCGGAAAATGAGGAGTAGGCTTGATCATCTCATAGCGGCTGGTGCAGCTTGATTTTTGCATCAGAAACTTGGCTTCACTAAAGTGAGGTCGTATGAGTTGCGAGACTTGGGATTTCCCCCTAATTGAATTCACCAGACCTATGAATTGTAGAGGTAAAATGGGTGCTCACAAGCGGGATTGGAATTAGAATTAAAACCAGAATCGACAGCGTGGAATCCAGAATAGATGCAAAGTATCATCTCGTAATTCCTTGCCCCTTCATTCAACTTTGTTATATCGCAAACTTTGGTAGTCACCGTACAGGCACGAGCCACAACATCCAGAGTAGAAATCTAGTCCATTTTCCCATCTATCGACAATGGAACAGACCATGGCCATCATGGCATCATCTAAATCAACGTTGTATGGCTGTATCCACTGAGGTATATTTCCTACTGGTTCGGGCTCTTCGCTATGAAAATCAACATCCATCTATTATGAATTTATGACGACGAACTCTTTTTTTCAACCCTGTCGCGTAACATTAGAGATTTTCCTGTATCATCGCGTCTCAGCTTCTCACTCACCCGTCTCACTCTACCGATTCAATCAAGTAAGAAATATCGGAACGATCGGCTCTCAAAACCCACCCAAGTAATAAATCTCACTGCGAAAGAGTGAATAAATCCCAGTAAATCCCTCACTCAAAAAAAAACCAATTCTTTGCGCGGTAAGAACGGCTCATCTCATACAATCGGTCCATCCATTATGTTTCTCCGTGTTTGCCCTTGAGCTAAGGCATCTTCCGACATCATAATACATATCAATACCGTCAAGTTAAGTTGTAACGCTCCAATCGCATTCATTGGATAGACCAACCTATGCAATCCCCGGTGATGTTAGGACCGCTGTCCCTACATGCATATAAATTCTCCACCGGATACGATACTGAATTAAGTTTAAGGCGAACAATCTAAACCTATCGGTCAAAATCGGTCAAAATCGGTCAAAATCGGTCAAAATTCGCCACGTCGTAAAACTTGCGTGTTTGGTATTTAATATTCGTTGATCTCTGAAATACAATAATGTATCAGTTGACTCGTTTGGGTAATACTCTAGAAGGGTCTTGGAAGCCGTAGAATATTCTTAGTGTGAACTGGGCTGATTCGTGTGGACTCCCGAGGTATTTCCAAAGTTTTCCTTGTCATACGAGATCATCCGATTCGTTTTCCTTGATCCAAACTTCCAAAGGAATTGAGATGTAAGAATTATTAGTGATATCGTCGTCGATATGTATGTTAGTAGTCAGTGGTCACTGGTCAGCCCCAAGATATCTCAGACCCGGAATTTTCGACCCGCCCTTTCACCAGCCGTAATATTCTCAGTAGCAGCTCCACTGAGCGACATCATTCAAAAGCAACAAAAGATCCTTCTCCCCGATAACTTTCTTCAGCTCCATTATTCCCCACAAACGTAGATCTTCTTCTTCTTCCCCTCCTGTCTTCTCTGCATGCCGTTGCCCGTCAACTAGTAAATCCCCCAAGCGCTCCATATGCAACCCCGCTAATTGCTCCACAAACCAAGTTCGTGTGATATACTCCCTCCTCGAGTGAACAGCGCCAATAGTAAATAACCAGGTCAGCCACTGACGAGTTTCTTCTGTGGTTGTCGCGGTATCAATTGTGGATAGAGATTCTTGTAATTGTTGTAACAGGATCGTAGGACCAGTAGTAGAATGGGGGAATTCTTCAAGTATCGATTTCATGAATAGTAGAGCTCCGATACGAGTTGCTTTGTCAATACCTGACTCTTGGCTTCCTTCTATGGATGAGGGAAATGATAACAGTTCATACTCAATCCAGTAAATATCACTGGAAAATTCTGTTGGGTCGAGAAGGAGGTTAGATACGGAGGCGAATCGAATGGATTGGTAGAAGATAGCTAGGTGTTGCATTATTTCCATGAGCTTTACGTGAATTTCACATGTGTGGAATATAGTTGCGATGGATGTATTAGTTGTGTGGATCATCTGCGCAGGCAGAACTTTAGAGATTGATATCTCTGTATGAGTTCGAGGCTCGTAGTAAAGATATGGTGCAGCAGCGTAATCAATCGCACCCGTGATATCAGACCTTGAAGGTAATTAAAATTCATCCTCTCTAATCATTTGTAAATTTACCTACCGACGAAGTTTTGTCTGTATGATACTGGGAAGAGATGACATTGTGCCTCTCATGTTAATCATTTGTTGTATACCACGCATATGTATATGCCATAGATCAGGGTGACCGGTGTTTGCCTAAATAAAATATTAGTAGACATAAATGACATACCAAAATCCAACCAAAGTCCGATACCAAAATATAGGCATACTTCTCCCAAAGCCACACAAGAAAGAGCAGCAATAGTACTATCGTCTACCGGTTTCCCATTTTGAAGTCTGTTCTTGACGTTGTCCAGAGTTTTCCCAAGATGGTATACAGAATCTTCCGAATCCTTTCCACCTTGAAGTAATGAGAGGTAAATTGCGCCAGCATATAATATCGCATGAAACATAGCTGCATCGTTGACTGTGAAACGAAACCATTCATCTGAACATAAAGGGTTCGAGGATAGATATTTGGACAATGGGTACATTCTCGAACTAACATGCGTAAAATATCTGCTCAGTAACCGGTGCGTTCTCGGTGTCATGTTGATGGGCCATGGAGACAAACTAAGGGCTGTTGGAAACCCGATGAGATCCTCAATAGAAATATCATGATTTCGATGAGCATCAGAAGATATCACTGACTGGGGTTCCACGAAAGGTTTTGTAGATGTCGAACGGACTTTCGGAGACCCTTTACTTTTCCGAGTCGTTTTATTAAGGTAATCATTCCTCACATGTTTCCGTACGAACTTTCGTACATTGGAATTTGTTCTTGTTCCTGGTAAAGATGAATTGACAAATGCGAACTTTTGACTTGATTCTCCCTCATGGTGGTGAATATCTGCGACCGAGGAAGAATGAGGCGAGGTTGGAGATTTGTTGCTTGCCACCCGACTTTCTCTGGAGGAAAATTTGGTAGCTTTCCAATGCGATTTACCTGGGATATTCCAATTCTTATGGACAGTAACTTTAAGACCACTGGAATCCATAACCTGCATAGTATTCATATCGACTGAGGGATATAAAACTTGATTTCAAGATCTTCAGAGTAAAATGAGGGATTTTCCCAAATGAGGAGGGGTAATAAACCTCGCCTATTAAGATTGAGAGAATGAATATACATATATCAAAGTTGGACGTGAACAAGTCAAGGATGAAGAGATGTCAAGAATAGGTATCTAATGTTGAGGAGTATTTGTAAAGCATTTGATGCTTATCAAATTATCAAAGATCCAAATTGGAAGTTGCGATTTCCTATTTGAGTAAATGCCATTCACACCTTTGTAATGCGGGGAGACACTGTGTAACCAGAGCTCACGTAATCAGGAATTTCTTTGAGACCTCATGTTGAGATCTCATGCTAACGACAAGTCATAAGTAGATACTGGCTGGTGTTGAGGAGAAATAGTGAAGAATATTCATCCTGGTGGTTCATGATATTGTTTTGGTATGAGCACAAGTATTAGATACGAGGAGTGAAGTTTTAATATTGAAGTCAGAAAATCACCTATATTCAATTGTAAAGCATTAAATAAATACACTCACTCCCATCATGAAGGTATCTGGTATCGTTAAACTCCTCTCCCACCCCCTTCCCCGAAAAACACTGGCTGGCATCGACCACACCTCTTTCCATTCACTCATAACCCGTACCCTCAACATCACCGTCATTAATCTCAGATCCCCTGCTTCACTACAAACAGAGCCTCTATTTGATCAAACCTGATCCATTTGGCTCCTATTACCTACATCACCAAAGCTGAAACCCACCATCCTCACCCCAACACCATCGATCGTCCACCACCCAGTCTCTCTTTGCCTTTCCATATTATCTTAGGAAAACATGAAACAATCGGGAGGTCCTTCTCACCACCAGCGAACGAGGGCCGAGCGAGTCTCCCGGCCGCTAAGTTAAACTTACTTCAAGTATGCTTTGCATATCGAAATTCCAGACTCCCGTGCGCATGGAGGACCGCGCGCTTAATCTCAACCATAAGCGGTGCTTGCTTTGCCCTACCACCGAATAAAAGTAATTGAAAAATGATTCCTGAGAGTGCGCACTGCATGAATTTGATGATGACCTTGGATGGATTGCTTTTCAAAAAGCGAATAGAGACTGAAAGTAGGACTGAAATGCCAACCATTTTGTCCAATGCACATTTTGTTTGTTTTCTTATTTCCCCACAAATGCTCGACAGTTATTAGAATTTTCGTTTCGATATGTATGGGGAACTTTTGCCAAACATGTAGCGTTTTCTCGGAAGAATCAGAATGATGGGGTTACCTTACGTATCGCGGGGTGAACGTGAGAGCTATTTCCCGGTACTTGTGTTTTGTTGGAGTTGCATATTGTTGTTATTTCCGGAGATCAAGATATGGCGAGGGCATCCATCCAAACTAGATTTTGAGGCGATATTGATATCGGTTTCTCAGTCAGTGGCTGTTTTTTTCCACCCTTGACATTCAAATTTGAAATGTGATTGAGACACTTGTCATGATAAGAAACTACTTAGTCCACTCATTCCATATGTAGCATTCATATTTGGCCATATTATCGCCTTGTCCCATCAAATCACCTGGGATGCCATGTTTCGACATACGAATCCATCCAAGACTCAATAATATCAAATTTGCTGTTTGATTTCCCTACCCACAGATCTCCCAAACAAATTTCACAAGGGTCCCGATGTGGGAGGACAGGGTGGACCAATCATGAAACAAGATCATAATGATAATTTTTGATATCAGTCCGAAGAAGGGACGAAAGAAGCGACGGAGAGGGCACTGGATTTGAATGTTTGAATTTCTTGATAGAGAGATTTGGAAGGCCAATTGGAAATGATACACTCTTCAATTAGCTCCATCTGCAGCCCATCCCGCTGCCGACCTCGGGCATTTTCCATCAAAGCGCAATCAAACAAATATTGTAAGGACTTTCCTAGTAATTTCGTGCCCTACCATCCTCATTGACTTGACTCGAGTTTCTTTCCCCCGAAACATTCATCCATAGATCATAGCATGCACAAACAATAGGTAGGTACATGAATCGTAGGACCTTTAATCGTGCGTTCGTGGGGGTTATTCAAACCCCTAACACTGACCAGAAAAGATGACTGTACTTTCGTACCATAAGGTCCGTGGAGGTACAAAATAGCATTGGAGGAAAATTGGAAACTCTAACAAACGATTCCAAGGATTGCCCCTTCATTTTCGCCTAAAGTAGTGATTTGAATGCTCGTGCACCCATCAAAACCAAGTGAAAGAATCTGGACAGCTAGCCAAAGAACAAAATCATCCTTTGCTTAATTGTAATTGGAAGAATTTCAAATATCGGCGTCTGTCAAGAATTACTTCCATGCAGTAGTAAGATAGAAAAATTGTTCTTCGTCTCGTCGATTGCACTGTCGGATTGACCGGCGCTTGTTTGTAGGCTAAAAGGAAGTCGAATCTCTCATTTTTAGGCCATGACTGCTTGGCTTGACATGCTCGAGACGCTTAAAAATGAGATATGTGAAGGTACCTAGGTAGTATCACGTACTACTAAAACAATTCTTGGAGATCATATTGGGGGAGTTCGTCGCAGAATGTTTGATCCGACTCGGGGGAAGCGATGAGACCAAACTTTTGCAGGCGGCCAAGTCGAACTTGAATGCAAATTGGGAAGCTGAGCTTGGAAAAACAAAGGGCCAATGGTTCAATCTGATTTACATACGATTCTTATTCAATCAATTTATTGAAACGAGGCTTTTTTTTCCTGCTCGCTCGCGTGCCTGTCGCACTCAAACCTTTGCGGATGAGGGATATAATATTCCCGAGCGATCAGGTCTTCTCTCTTCTCCAAGACCAGGGACCCCGAAACAATCTGATCTGACGTATGTATGTATCGTATTCTACCTACCCGCCTTGTGCAATCACCCCAAAAGAGATTAAATGCGCAATTCATGTTAAATGAATTTTCACGTGATCTAAATAACCTCTCAATTCCGCATCCGCAAATTGCCCATTGAGTAGGTAAAGAGTTACATTGCATTATTGGCAGCATGTAGAATTCTGCAAGGTTGAGATAAGGCTAAACCAAGTCAAACGACCGAGAATGAGGATTAAGCTGCGACAAGAAAACTCTGCTGCTCCAAGGCGAATATTAAATGATTTACTGGGGATTTCACGGTATGTACGAAGTATGTAGTCTTACTAAGGAAGTGGGAGGATGAGCGCTGTTGCAGAAACCAAGACTTGAAAGGTCTCAGTGACTATCCAATGTTCCATGGGGTAGTTCGGTACCCCAAGGTAAAAAATACGGAGTACCCCAAGAAGAAAGGCCCTTTTTGAGAAACAGATTTGGATCCCTGGATATCAGTTAGCCGAAGTTTATGAGATTGGGCGAGATCCATTGTGGATTGATTGACTAAATTACTATGGATGAGCATTGAGAAGTATCTTGGTAGAGTTGGTTGATGTCAGTTAGCTATGCGATGCTATTCCTGCTTTGTGACCCCAATAATAGAGTTTTCTGGTGTTGAATTGGCGGTTCTGAATGAGTTGGAACTTGGAGTAGACTTGTTCCGTCACCATCAAGGTATTAGCATTCGCACAGTAGGCTCGTGGTCGCCGGTCGGTAGTATACTACTACGACATCAATAAGTCTCATCTGAATAAGCCATCTTACGACTTGTAACCCTCTACGAATATTGTCCGCCTCATCCCTTAGAATACAGCGGATTGCGCGAATATCTCAGGTTCAAACTCAAAATCCTCTCCCAAGCAAATGCCGCGCCAGCTATAAGCATGCCGAGAACTCATCATCTCGTACAAGCAGCTGTTTCTGTCCATATGCAGATGGGGGAAAAAAGCGATGATATCGTAGGCTTCTCAGCCAACTTAGGAAACCTGAGATAATTTGAGTTCTAGGCTCCCAATGTAAGTTGTAACTGAGATTTTTGCGATGGGCTGAATCTGGATGTAACGGCACTGCTTTCGTGGGCGTATCGGATCGGATATATTTGGATAATTACGTCGTTACCTACAGCCGATGAGACGACAATTATAATTGCGATGGGGAATTTGAGGGAATTGAACGGCTCGAGAACAGTATCCTCGGTATTTCTAATACTAGTATTTCTTACGCTGGTCAAAAGTGGAGGTTGAAGATGAAAGTGCTCATTGGACAGGCTGACATAATTATCAAAGACAAAATTCGAAGCGACAGAAGATTGGAACAGAGAAAGGATGTACACATCCTTCATCCATCTTTTTGCCATAGAGATGGATGAGGCTGCCGATGTGCAGTTGGTAGTTCCGTCGCGTCTTTTTGATTTGCAAAAGGGTATGCAAAGAGGTGGATATGTTTTGACCGCGTTCTTCTGTTTCCGCGTTCTTTGATACATGTTGATTTTTCCCCAGTTTTTTTTTGGGNGGGGGGGGGGAGGGGTGGGAAGGCCGAGTACCGGTGAGAATACAGTACACCTCTATTTCACTCTATGTAACAGTAACAGTAACTATATCTAGATTTACTCGTATTGACAGTGGTATCGTATTGTCCCATAAAGTTACAGTGCCTATAAATTCAAATCTGAGCAATTCCAATCTCTATGTGCTGTATAAACGTTAATCCAAGTCAACAATCAAGCCTTACCTAAACAATTAGTCCCAATCTTCACCTAGGTTCCCCTAGTCAGGGTTCATGCAGCATCTAATGATCCTAGTAATTACCTCCGTACTGTCTCGATCGCATCCCGCTGAAGACGACCTGCACGGTTCTGTCGCGATACCTGTGATTACGAGAGACAGTGTAAATAATAAGCCGTAGTAACGTCATTTAGTGCAATTTCCATGGCGCCGCGGTGCCGGGGGGATGAATGAGTGATGTGTTTCGGTACGGTGAGTGGAGGGGGAAAGGAGGTAAAAGGGGAAAATTGTGAGTTGGGGATGGAAACAGGAGAAGCGAGAAATGAAGGGGGAAAATGAAGTGTGTCGTCGGCAAAGAAAGAACGTATAGCGGGTTCAGCGTAGGCCTGTGGGATAAACTCGTGGCGTCCATAGAGTTCAACCTATCCGTATCTGTGTGGGATGGAATATCAGCGTGGGATGTGGCATTGATATTGTTTCTAGTTCGTATTGCCCGAAGAGTGGCTTGGGGTGAAGATCTCCGGTGGCACTGTTTGAAAACAAGACGACTTGGTGCTTGGCCAATACCGTGGTGAAAAGGAATATCGTCTTGGCAACAGTCAATACCGAGTAATATTTACTGCCGATGAGAAGCAGAGAGAACCTGAGTAGATTTTGAATGTTTGTAGAGCCTTGGAGCCTTGGAATCTTGGAGGTCCTCTGGGCGAAATACGAGTCAGAAACTTTGCAATTTCAACTCCCAATTGAAACTATTTGAAACAAGGTCTTTCCCATATGGCGAATGAATCCCCACGATGTTGTTTTGTTTACAATTTGATGTTCGTGGGTATACAAGGAAGAACTAGACAAAACCCCCAATCCTTCAAATTGCTTGACAGCGATGCAAGGCCTTCAACACTGAAGAGAAGCAATAGCATAACCAAAAAAATCAAACTCATGTAGTAGGTATACCGTATTGCTCCCCTATGGCCAAAGAACTTCAAGGCTCAAACTCACCGTTTTCAATCTTGCAAGTTTCCATCTTCAATATCTTCCCCGTACCTTGTTGTGCCTCGCCTTGTCCTGCTCAGGGCACCCGTCTCAACCCAGGTCCCAGCACTCATTTTCATCCCGCAATAGCCATTATTACCTACCGGTACTGTATATTATGCCCCATACCACTACTGCTTGTAAAATGAAGTAAACAACCTAAACCGCCAACCAATTGCAAAGTAATATTGGGGCTTTTAGGATAGGATAGGATAGGATAGGATAGAATGGGATGGGATGGGATGGGGAAGCGTGTATGTGAAGATAAGTTGCAAATTGCTATTTGCAATTTTGCAATCTTCACGAATGTTGACCAATGGGAGATAAGATTGATGGCATAAAATTATGATTTGGGAAATTATGGAAATTATGGAGATTGTGAGATGAAGTTCTCATTTTATTTTTTCGTAGGGTAGATGTGAGCTGGCAATTGATTTGACAACGCGCTGAGCTCATTAACCAAATGACAGGTAAACCATAGCTATAGAAGGAAATGTTATACTAACCAAGTACTTTCCGAAGGCATACCGAGATTTCTCAATCTCCCCAATTATTGAGGGAAATAAGAAGAAAGTTCAATACATTATTCCATGTTAGATTCGAAACGCCTGTACGGAGTTCAACTTCAACTTGTAGACGTAGCAATTGGAGGAGGTTGGGAAGGAACAGTTGAATACGGGGCATATGTCTCCCCTTTCGACAGTGAGTGGCACATTGTTATCAGCTCTACAGTCAGCTCAGTGTAAATGTAGTACCGGCACGAAGTAATAAGTATTATCAGTTATAGCTGTAAGTTCCTTCTAAATCTTCTACGATGTGAATATGGCATCATGCATAATGTAGATGCAATGATTCTCACGATGCATCTAGATCTTGCAGTAGTAATCTAGTGATCAAGACAAAAGTCTCTTCCATCTCTCCGCACCTAATAACGATCCTGATGTACGATTCACGAAGTACCGATTGCCCCCAATCTCACCCCTCACCAGATAATGATAGTACTAAAACCTACTCACTCGTAGTGAAGTTGCCTCTCCTTTCTCTCCTTTCCTCCTTTCCTCCTTGACTCTCATTGACGATGCTATATGCCATAGTCGCAATAATTCCTTGATTTTCTTGGCATACCATGGAACTTTCAGGTTACTGATTGCCAGTGATTGGCCAATTGATAACTTCCTATCTGATAATGGAGAGTCGTCATTCGCTGAACCGACCCAGTTTCCGACTCACCGATACATTTACTGGGACCGAAATTGTATTTGGAAAAGTATAGATGAATCTAAACTCAATGGGGGATGAGAATAATCGGCAATTGCTTGAAGAGGGAGATATCGGAAGGCAACGGTGAGGAGTAACTTCGAGTAAGAACAGATAATGCTACCTAGTCCAGGTTAGTTGTTTAGCTTTGGATAAGCTAAAAATCCTGGATGACTCGGCTTTCCAAGGTAAGGTTGCAGCAGCAGCTTAGGGAGTACTAAGGGCATAATTATTGAAGGAGTGAAAGTTTTAATCGGTCAAGGATTCTTCTGGTCGTCGGATATTGGAGGATTACTTACTCAATCGGGGGCTATAGTCGAAAACCTAAGCCGGGTCTAGCTAAGATCTAGCTTTTAATGGGACTTTTGGAAATCAGTTTGAAAATCCCTCACCAAAAATCAAAACAAACCGCAACTGAGTTGAACTGACTACCCATAACACTAAAGTAATAATCATCCACTTCTCTATCATTACGGTGACCTTTCCTAACTCAAACAGATAGGAAAAGTTCTCTAGACCCGCTGTTGGTTTCTGCCCCAGACCCTCGCCAAACTCTCTAGCAAACAGACCAAACTCGCTTTTGCTCAAGTCAAGTCAAGCTTGACTGACCATGGATCTATCTTCAAGGGCCCCCGGTTCATTCTTTTTGCAATTCACAAGTCATGCCGTCAAGATTATCTGTGTCCACTGTCCGAGGATGACGCCGAAGGGTGAAGAAGAAAAATCAAAAATGAACCTTGCCCGATTTTGCTTGGTACTAAGATAGTCGATCACTCCCAGATATATAATCCTCTTATGTCCTCCCTCTTCACTTCCTTTTTCTTTTCAGTCTACTCGGATTGCCTTTGTTACGGTGGGAATTAATAATAATTTGTCCTTATCCTACCACATCCAACTGCAATGGCTCACGGAGACATTGAGAATGGCGCTTCGGCGGCCAGACCAGAGTACGAAGACGAAAAACTCGGAGAATATGGTCAACTCGTTCGATATATCTCATTATACAAGGGAAAAGAAGAGGGTGAGAAGGACGCTGCTGAGGAAGAAGCCAATGGAGGAAAGAAGAAGGGTTTGTTCAGCAAGAAGAAGAAGAAGAAGACGGGCAGTGATGGAGCTGGCTTCGAGACTCCCGATGATTGGCTCAACACTGGTATGCGTCAAGGTCTCTCTGAACAAGAGGTTGAAACCCGTCGTAAGAAGACTGGCTGGAACGAATTGACCACTGAGAACGAGAGCTTGTTCTTCAAGTTCATCGGTTTCTTCAGAGGCCCTGTACTCTATGGTTCGTTACTTCCAATGCCTACAATATAATTAATACTAATATCCTCTCCAGTAATGGAACTTGCTGTCCTCCTCGCCGCTGGTCTGCGTGATTGGATTGATTTCGGTGTTATTATCGGTATTCTTTTGCTTAATGCTGTCGTCGGTTGGTACCAGGAAAAACAAGCTGCAGATGTCGTCGCCAGTTTGAAGGGTGATATCGCTTTGAAGGCTACTGTTGTTCGTGATGGAAGAGAAATTGAAATCTTGGCTCGTGAATTGGTTCCCGGTGACATTGTAAGTTACACCACATGGTACACCACATCAATGCGAGATCACATTACTGACTTATCTACCAACAGATTATCATTGAAGATGGACACGTTGTTCCCGCCGATGCCAGAATCATTTGCGCTTATGATGATCCTAACGGTTATGAAACTTATCAACAAGAACTTATCAACCAACGCAGCCACGAGATGAGCGAAAAGGAAGAGGATGATGAAGATGATCATGGAGGAAAACATGGTTCCGGTTACGCTCTCCTCGCTATCGATCAATCTGCCATGACTGGTGAATCCTTGGCTGTTGACAAGTACGTCGCCGATGTCATCTACTACACAACTGGTTGCAAGCGTGGAAAGGCCTATGCCGTTGTCACTCACGGTGCTCGCATGTCTTTCGTCGGTCGCACTGCCTCCCTCGTTACCGGTGCTAAAGATCAAGGTCATTTCAAAGCTATCATGAAC
The DNA here is from genome assembly GCA_002162615.1 of Myriosclerotinia duriaeana. Classification (NCBI taxonomy): domain Eukaryota; kingdom Fungi; phylum Ascomycota; class Leotiomycetes; order Helotiales; family Sclerotiniaceae; genus Myriosclerotinia; species Myriosclerotinia duriaeana. The sequence goes on along the minus strand of NGKI01000014.1, from coordinate 224,511 downwards.
TCCATCGGTACGTCTTTGTTGGTCTTGGTCGTCGGCTGGATCTTGATTGCCTGGATTGGTGGTTTCTTCCATCACTTGAAGCTCGCTACCCCAGAACACTCCTCCGTCAACTTGCTTCATTACGCTCTCATCCTCTTGATTGTCGGTGTTCCAGTCGGTCTCCCAGTCGTCACCACCACCACTCTCGCTGTTGGTGCCGCTTACCTCGCCGAGGAGAAGGCTATTGTTCAAAAGCTTACCGCTATTGAGTCCCTTGCTGGTGTTGACGTTCTCTGCTCTGATAAGACTGGTACTCTCACTGCCAACCAATTGTCCATTCGTGAACCATTCGTCGCTGAAGGTGTTGATGTCAACTGGATGATGGCCGTTGCCGCTCTCGCTTCTTCCCACAACGTCAAGTCTTTGGACCCTATCGACAAAGTCACCATTCTTACCCTTAAGCGTTTCCCAGCTGCTCGCAAGATCCTTGAACAAGGCTGGGAAACTAAGAACTTCACTCCTTTCGACCCTGTCTCCAAGCGCATTACTGCTATCGTTACCAGAGATGGTGTTACCTACACTTGCGCCAAGGGTGCCCCAAGTGCTATCCTCAGAATGTCCGAATGCTCTGTTGAAGTTTCCCAAATGTACAAGGCCAAGGCATCTGAATTCGCTCGTCGTGGTTTCCGTTCTCTCGGTGTTGCTGTTAAGGAAGGTAACGGTCCATGGCAATTGCTCGGTATGCTTCCTATGTTCGACCCTCCCCGTGAGGATACCGCCGCAACTATCGCCGAAGCTCAAGTTCTTGGTCTCTCCGTTAAGATGTTGACTGGTGATGCTATCGCTATTGCCAAGGAAACTTGCAAGATGTTGGCTCTCGGTACCAAGGTTTACAACTCTGACAAGCTCATCCACGGTGGTCTTACCGGTACTACTCAACATGATTTGGTCGAGCGCGCCGATGGTTTCGCTGAAGTTTTCCCTGAGCACAAGTACCAAGTCGTCGAGATGTTGCAACAACGTGGACATTTGACTGCTATGACTGGTGATGGTGTTAACGACGCTCCTTCTCTCAAGAAATCTGACTGTGGTATTGCTGTTGAGGGTTCCACCGAAGCCGCCCAAGCCGCCGCTGATATCGTTTTCCTTGCCCCTGGTCTCAACACTATCGTCTCTGCCATCAAGATCGCTCGTCAAATTTTCCAACGTATGAAGGCTTATATTCAATACCGTATCGCTCTCTGTCTTCATTTGGAGATCTACTTGGTTACCTCCATGGTCATCATCAACGAGACTATCCGTGTTGAGCTTATTGTCTTCCTTGCCCTCTTCGCTGATTTGGCTACCATCGCCGTCGCTTATGACCACGCTCACTTTGAACAACGCCCTGTTGAATGGCAATTGCCAAAGATTTGGATTATCTCCGTTGTTCTCGGTATATTGCTTGCTCTTGGTACCTGGGTCATGCGTGGTGCTCTCTTCTTGCCAAACGGTGGTTTCATCGAGAACTTTGGATCTATCCAAGGTATGCTGTTCTTGGAAGTCTCCCTCACTGAGAACTGGCTTATTTTCGTCACCCGTGGTGGAAACACTTGGCCATCTTACCAATTGGTCCTCGCCATCTTCGGTGTTGATGTTATTGCTACACTCTTCTGTATTTTCGGTTGGTTGTGCGGTGGAGCTGGTGAACCTTCCGATCCAGCTACTCAAAACGTTCTCCTCTCCCAAAACGGTCACACTTCTATCGTTACTGTTGTCATCGTTTGGGGATTCTCTATCGGTGTTACCATCGTCACTGCCATTGTTTATCACATCATGAACCAATGGAAATGGTTAGATAACCTTGGCCGTGCTAGACGCAGCAGTGCTGATACCAAGATGGAGAACATCATTGCTCATCTTTCCAAGGTTGCTCTTGAGCACTCACAGGTTGATGGTATTCACCGTTACCACATTGTTCAAAAGCAAGCTGAGGTTGAGGATGATGATTAGATTATCTAATTCCTAATATGGGTCCCCTCTCTTGAAGAGACAAGAGGGCTGGCAAAATAAGAAAAAATGTCAAAAAGCAAAAAAAATATTTCCTATGGAGAATCTGGAGAAGAAAAGGCGTTCCTAATAACCCCTCGTCATCCTCAATTCGGCATTGTTATTGTGGTCGCGAAACATCATGTCAATCAAGTTTGCCTGTACAGAGCTGCAAACTCCACTGTTTCAACACCATTACTGCTTTGTCGTTATACACCTTTAATTGTCGCCTCATCTTAATCCATAGTTCTTTTATCACAACCTATAGACCTTTTATTACGAGATGCGAGGTTTTCATTTATGTTTTATGTTTTATGGTCGAATACTATAAATGCCTATAGATGGGTAAATGGGTTGGGATATTCCAGGGATGTGTTTATGTCGGGGAGAAGAGGATAACTAGATGTATATACTGAGAAATGGAACGACTTCATTATAATATTTTGAGTCAGTCTTATGCCTTGCTTTGCTTTGTGATTTTGACCGAATAAAATTTGTGCAAAGGTTTTGGACTTCCCTTCCATTCGCTTTGACCTTCAGATTCAATGAGGAATTTATCTGCCGCAATCAATTGCCTTGCTTCCTTATCTGCAATTTCAAGGCTCCATCCATTTCTTTCTCTATCACTCTAGTCTTTCCCTCTTTGATAAAGATCCTCACTCTCTTCACTCAAACTACCGAGGTTTGTCAAAGTCACACAAATAAGCGCCTTTAGCTATCCATTCATTAGCCAATAGCTCATACCGCAACCCAGAAATAAAAATTCATACAATAAAAATATTATTATGGAAGCCTTTCCACCTTACAGTCCACCGTACAAGCTCCAATACTCAAAGCCCAAAAGATAAATCTAATCTCCACATTATGAAATTTCCTCACGAAATTGGTACCTGGATGATCCCATCTTGAACTTAGTCGACATGTTCAGACCCGCTGGTTCTCGGGCCATTCGATGCAGAGAGGGGTGCTTGAGGCAGGTACCAAATTACTTGCTGCGGGTGTGGATCCTTGAATACTGGCCCTGACAGCTTGCAGCACTTAGTTGTGAATTCGGCAGGAATTGTTGCGATATCTCCCGGGAAACAAGAGGGATGTTGCGGTGACAGGGGAAATACCTTGTTTGTCTAAGGGGTTCCCCTGTCTCGCTAACGATATGGAAACTGTCATAGCCGAACTCAAATATATGTATCCACAGCGTGCCTTGAAAAATGGAGTGAGTGCACGGAAATCATAGCTCGAAGGAGGAAGAGAAAGATCCATAAGCGGAGATGGTTCCGTTTTCTGGATGGATGGATTTGTTTGTTTTTTTACCTTCTGGTGCTAGAAGAGAAGCTTGACTCTCGAGGTTAATGCGCGTAGCTATGGTGGATCACAGCTTGCAATTGTTTGAAGGGGGGGGAAAGCTTGTGAGGGTCTTTCTTCTTTTAATAGAACGGAGTTCGCTGCGACGCCTAATAGTTGCTTTTCTGTTTGCAATGGTGAAAGATCTTCGAATGTTTAATTTTAATCTTCAAGTAAACATAATTGTGCCTGAAGGAGTGTAGGAGCTCGTGCAGCGCCAGCGAGCGGTGAACGTTTACAGTGGCACGGTGAGTGGCAGTTTGGTTTGTTTCTGCTATCGCCAGACATTCCCGGGTTCCCATACTTAAAAGTTCATCCACCGCTCTTGACTTTCGAACTCCATCGAAGAACATGCTCCACCGCCCACCGCACCAACGATGGCAATCGGGCCGCGCCCGCTGTTCTGAACTTCTGAAGCTCCACGCCGAGGAAATTGAAGGATATTCCTTTGGATGCTCCGTCCACATCTTCATCCGCATTTTTTAATTTCCTCGGTCGGGGTCTCCACTCACTACTCCGTACTAGAGGGTGATTTGGAAGAAATTGGAAGTGTGGAGGATGGAGAATGGAGGAATCTGAGTACGGGGAAAGGTCTGGGATGGGTTGGTAGACCGTAGAATACGCCGAGTGGAGCCCCGAACCTAATCGTGGGCTGTATCGTTAATGAGAGACAATATCCGCTATTTTCCTGACAAGCAGCGGTACTGGTATAAGGCTAATATGTCTCATTTGATGCCATCGATATTGATAGTGACGGTGAGGTATCGATATGCGACGGATAGGGGAAATTACATGACAGTTGTTGGGGTTCGGGAGGAGGTTGGGGAAATGACTTGGCATTTTGGGGGCCGTTCACCGCGGGTTATGTCGTGGCATAAAGGTCTAGCCATCTTACGATAGGTGCATTGACATGAAAGTTACTCCTTTTCAACCATGCAACATCGGTTATGAAAGTGAATAAATCAACGAATATTATTCATAAATCTGAAGGCAATCAATTGACAGTTCACGAACGACTAAATGACTCAATTCCAAGACATTTGTGAATTATTGAGAGAAATTTGAAGACTCATGAGAGAACGCTTGAGGATAGGTTTGGACACGTGAGGTTCTACTTTGCTTTCATTGAGAGTGCCGGTATATGGGAACAAATGAATGAGCAAGTGCTCGTCCGCCAAGTACACAATCAATAAACATCTCGAAGACCCCTAAACTCTTGTGGAAAGCGATCACAATCAAAAAAAGTGGCAGATCAGGGTTCCGGACGACGAGTTTCTTGTGCCGGCGGCACATGCTCAAACAAATGTTATCACGACTTGGGAGTGCCAAATGCCGTGCGGTAGAGCCACTCGGCGGTATGTCGATCGGATGGGACAAATATGAATCAGATGCTTGGAAACGTCGCCGCTGCTTGGAGAGTTCTTGGCTTCAAGAGGCTGTTTGCTAAGTTGAGTTGAGGACTTGACCTCCGGATTGCAATTTACCATACATGTGATACGGAGTCCAATCATTGGACTTCAATGCTCTCCTCTCCGAGTCCCAAAAGGTGGCTCGGAACATGCGACCTGGAATATGAAGAGTTACAGAATTCTGCGCTCATGCGAATTTCTTATTTGACTGTTCCTTGAGAGTTGGACCCATCCGCAAATTCTTGTTATATTGTAACGAGATGTTGCGTAGGACTGGATGGCTGGAGCACGCAATTATTGAAGCTGAACATCTTTCGAGAATCTCTGTCGCATATATTCCAAATGAATTATATCAATTGACTTTGGTGGCTCAATACTAGTTCGTTGAGACTTTTATGAAGTGAAGGAGACAAGAGAAACGATCTTTTGCCGGGTAGCAAAAAGAAAGAGATGAAACTCACAGTCTCAGAGAATGTGGTCGCGCTAGTGCAAGTTCCGTTTCTTGTTCTCTGTCGCTTGATTTTTCTGATAGCAAAGATGGCTTCTTGCACATGTCACCACGAGATACCACGAGTGTTGTACATCCGAGACAGGAAACAAAGTGGAGAGTATTTTTCTTGAAATTTATCGCAGCATGTCACTTTGCGCACCATGTCAACGTCGCAGCTGGTAGGTAAAAGGGAGGAGTTCATGAGTATGCCTTGTTCGATACCATCTCAAACGCCCGGTTTGTTCGATTCGACCCAAACATTCGGCATCCATTGACGCATTCAGCTATTAACAGCCCATCCAATTTTTACCGTCCAAAACTACTGTATCCCGTTGAGCCCCGACACTTATTCCTTCCAGGTGAAGATGCTCATTTTGTCTACTGGCTACTCCGAGGCTACATCAGCGAGCTGTTTTTTCATGAGAAATAATGCTTGTTATGATTTCAAGGACTCAAAATTTTTAGATGTTCACAACACCGTTGTGCTGCGAGATCTTTCTGCATGTAGATGAAGTCTCATCCTAGGAATCAAAATGAGCGCTGTAAAGTGAGTAGGCAGTGTTCAAATTATGCATTTATAAATGAGGCTGATAGGATCGATTGGCATAGTCTTGAATAATTGGACTTTCCTATCCTTATTAATTTTGAGGGAAAGCTTTGAGTATTCGAGCATGTTTCCAACAATTTTATACTCCCATCTCTTTGGAGCAAAAGATATAGATGTAACTGTTCAAAGCATATTAAATATTCGTATCATCATGATATAATTACATATAGTATGCAAGTTAGTTCAGACGGTTGTACAATTCATCTCATCTCAATTCGTTCAAACATGAGGTTAAAATAACCTGAAGACCTTTTGACCATTTTGATATTCTCGTCCCATAAGATAGAATTGATATATGCCCAATGCCGGATATAAACTTGAGATATCGGACGAGAAAACCAAATATACAAACTACACCCTCGCATCGAGATGTTAGGATGCTATTTCAGAGCGCTTTAGTTGAGAATATTTAATGGTACAAATTTGGTAGGTGAGTAAGGAACTCTTCTCTCGACCCAGTAACTTAGGGTGATCGGATGAAAGAGTTATCTGTAACATCACAATTATTATGATTGAAACATGTTTGAATGTAGCAATCGTACATAGACCGAACTACGAGATGAATCCAAAAGTCAAGAATCTTTTCCGTTTCGATTTTTTTCCGGGGCCATGAGGAAGCTTCAGTATCCATGCGCTTTGAGCTGGCTACTTACTGGAGGTGAAACAAGCACACAAAATCTCAGGAAAGAAGGGAAGGAGAGTCGTACAGCCGAGAGAACCCTAGTTCGCCAGCTATATACGCTCAACAGTCTGGGACAAGTACTAATATCTGATAGGTGGAATTGTTTTGCGTCTTTCTAGCTTCAATTGGTGGGTGCATCTGCCCATCCAATATCATCCATCCTCCCATCCATCGCGGTTTCGAAACAAACCCCCGAAATCTATCGACTAGTAAGCCCGCCGGCTGATGCTAGCTAGGCTATCTGCAATTTGTACGACACAATTGAAGCATTTCCAGCAGATCAAAGAGCGGGTATAGTGAAGTACCACTTAAGAAGCTAGAGAAGTCTCAATTTTCTTCTACTGAACAGCCGTTGTAAGCAGCCGATATCTATATCACTACTATACGTAGGTGCTTTTGGTATCATTATCGAGGTGGCATTTTGGGATGACTTAAAATACAAAATGATATTTCTAGGTAAGTAGTGAACGATGCTTTCGCGCAACTTAACGAGAAGAGGAATTTAGTAAGAAGAATGAAGTCTCGGAGGGGTTGAAAGTTATCATAGTTGCAAGAATTCTCTCGGGATAAAGTAAAACCTTGGAAACGGCAACAAGCCAGAACGTATTGGATGTTTTTCTACCGATTCAATGGCTTCATTTCGTCCTTCGCCATAAAATCTTGTGTTCTTTCATTCATTAGATTTTTTTGAGAAGCAATGGTTTATGCCAGTGAGTTCCGACTTCTTTAGCTCCATGTCTGTCTACATTTGTCGAGAGAACTCCAATCAATTTCTCGACTTGCGTTTTTGTGTTGGGGTCTTCATCGTCCTGCTTTTTAGATTGGAACGTGAGCTTCAAAAAAGCTAGGAGATTGAAGGGGAGACATATTTTGATGCCTGAAACCCCTAAGAGAAAGGTATATGGGAGGAGAGGGGTGGGCATGGTGTAAGAAGTATTTCATTGTTAATTATTATGGATTTAGCACACCAGTAAACGACTTGTGATATAAATGATATTACTACGTCTTTACTCTTCTGGGTGTTTCTTCAACTTTCTTCTGAATTACGAAGTAGCAGTTTTGGCAGGCGGACTCGTACAGGTTGATATAGTCGTCCACTAGATTCATTTTGGTCAGTATCGAACAATGACAGAGACATGCGGGATGTGGAACGGCAAAGAGACTCACAGGTAAGTAGGACGTCGAAGTCGGGTTTCCGGAGATAGTCTCTGCTTTTACTAACACAGGAATGATGGCGCCGGTGACTAGGCTAAAGACTCGGTGATTTAGAACTGTTGATTCATAAGTTAGCACCTGATAACCTCCTGATCGAAGAAAAATAAGTCTTGTGTCGAGCGTGGAAACGGCGATTTAGAACGAGCAATTTGAATAAGGTAATTAGTCTATTCCGCCATACAAATAACCAAAAAAGAGTTCGGATCGACCAATAATCATAACGAAATTGCCGCTTGAAATCGAAAGTAATGTTGAATGTCATTCTTTCGGAATGTCTCTCAATTCGCGCAGAAATAGAATACAGCGATAAAAGTCGAAATGGGAAAATCAAAAACAACATACCTCTCAAAATACTAGCAATTTCCCCCGAGTGACTCGTAATACTCAACCAAGTATTCCCATCACTTCCGAAAACCTCATCCAAAACCTTTTTACTCCTAATATCCTGATCGGTAGGAACTTCACCCTCAAGTGCCTTCCACAATAGATCATTTTCCGAGAAACCTTCTTCGATTTTATAACTGGGGAAGGATTCATGGATGAATGTTCGATTGCTGCGTCGATCACAGGTGTGACCCGATATACCTTCGCGGAAAAGTTCCTTGATGAGAGGTTTGAAAGGGCGAGATTTGGGGAGGGGAAGAGTGGAGAATGTAATGTTGGATGTTTGGAGACAGCGGAAGAGGGGGGAGGTGTAGTAAGATTGCGGGAGAGGGATTTTCTGGAGCTGGATACGGGAGAGCCAGTAGTTGGCTGCTTTTTGGGCTTGAGCTATTCCGTTGGGATCCAAATGAGCGTCGGCCCACTGCATGATGTTAGTTGTTACTTCTTCTGCCCAGGGGCTGGGTATGGTACGTACAGTGGTGGTGGCATTTCCATCTAATTCGGAATAATAACACTACAATTATCAGCTTCGTCTCTTAAGTAAACTCTCTACGTAGAAGAGCCACATACATTCCACTGTGTTAACATTAGCAATTCATATATCATTATATCTCCAAATCACAATAACTCACAGCAGGAGTTCCATAATAAGTCTCAGCGGCATTATGCCATCCCTCACCATGTCTTCCCATGAACAAAACCTTATAATTCACATTCTTATTCGAATTTTTGTTCAAGGATTCAACATATTTCTCAAATTTTTGCCATTGAGTTGCATTTTTCGAGGCATGGGAATCAGTGGGATAAGTTCGGTTGAGGAGACCAAAGTTCCATTGAGTCTGTTGATGTGATTAGCTTGATCACGTTCAATTCTTGTGTAACCGGATGAAGATTCCAAGATTGAGGATCTAGACGGTGATGGGATATGCATACATAATCAAAGGTCGATGGAACAGTCGTCGCATCATCCTGTAAGAAGAAACCCGGAATAGCAGTATAGTTTATCCAACTCGCACCATGAGATCTCGCAATCACTTGAGAATCATAATGCGGAGCCGGGGTAGCACGGGGGAATTGACCTGGCATAGCACCCGCAACTGACAAGATACTCAAGCAAACAACTAGAGAAAACATAATGATGATTGATATCAAGAACCGAAGCCGAAGATTGAAATACTCCATCGCCAAGGGTAGGAATTCATGGTCACTTTATATAAACATGTAAGAACTAATCTCCCCGGATGCATATTGAAATGCATGGTAACAATGGTAAAATCGAAATTATATCTGCAGGTACACAAATTTAGATGAAAATGAGGTCCTGTGGTTGATGCACGTGGAGGGGAATATCCCAATTGGGTAGCTGATTGGGGATTGGGGAAACCTTGGAAAGCGGGTATATTCATGGAAATCGATGGCTGTACAGCTCAACACGTGACAAAATTGATAAGATTGATGAGATGAGACTCATGAGAGAAAAGGAAGTGAGATTTTATGTCTTCTTTCCAAACATAATTCTATTCCATGTTGGCTGGCTGAGTTGACTTGGCGCTCAGTATCAAGATGGCGAAATATCTTATCTCACGTGACTGTTGGCAGATGCGGGACTTGAACTTCTTCAACCCTTCTAAAGTTGACAGCACATTCAAGAAGATATCCTCACTAGGGCATCATCATAAAAGATTAAAGTTGTGAAGAAGGTACGTTGATGCGATTCGAGGATTAAACTCGCCTTATCCGGAATATCCGGCCTTCTTTTGATTCGTCAGATAACGCCCATCCGAATGAGGGGCTTACAACCAAAACGTTACACTTACTGCTCATCCTATGTAACATCTCGACGACATCTCAAGGAACAAATTAATATGGCAGAGGCTGCTTATCAGCAATAAGGAAGGGTTTTTTTCGTTTTCAACCTCTATTTCAACTTACTTCCTTGAAAAATCTAGGTCTGTAGCAATGGCGGCGACGTATAACCCACAATACCAGATTATTGATACTACCGTCTGCCCGGGCCCAGATGCGGAACCCGAAGATTCACTTTCTGCATGGCTGGCTTTTGTTATCAAGAAGTTTCTCTGTCGACAGATATACGTGCCTTACATGGGGAAGAAGAGCATAGGGAATATTCTCCCTTTTGCTGTCATTCTCCACTTGATAATCTGCAGTCATGTGAAAGATTATCTGCATTGGAAGGAGATAAAGGCATTAAAACAACGCAGTAGAGACCAGGCTCAAGAGTTCGCGGAACTACTGGCTGTCATAAAACAGGTAAGCATTTGCAAGCTATGGTGGCCTTGTTCGTTTGTGTAACAATTATCACGCAGGAATCTGGTTCGAAAATGAGGATCAGTCAGGTAAGCACACAGCCCCTTCTCGAGAACCACAATCGAACTAATAACAAAAAGCTCTATATCTATCCCATAAAGTCCATTCGAGGATGCTCTCTTCCCTCTGCTACCCTCACCAAAGAAGGATTTTCCTACGATCGAAAATTCATGCTCCTCAGAGTCCACGACAAGGATTCTAAATATGGTCGTTATCAAAATATGCATGTATCCCAACACCCAGAAATGGTTCTCTTCCACACATCTATCCAAGGTTCAACTCTCCATGTCACCTATCATGCACCCGACTCTACCGACTCTCCAAACGAGGAACGTCCAACATTGGAAATCGAACTTTCACCTTCCACCCTTTCCAATCTCGAGACTGTCGAAGTAGACATGCATAAGAGCGCAACTACAGCTTATAACATGGGCCCTAAGTACAACGAATGGTTTACCAAGTACTTCGGATATGAAGTGATCCTCGCATATGCTGGCAATAACCGACGACTTGTACTTGGAAATCTTCCAGGAAGACCTGCAACTGATACTCCTATGATCACAAGTCCCGCCAAGAGAATTTTGCAATATATCCCCATAATCAGATCACTGATACCCTCACAAGAAGATGGGAAAATTGCCTTCAACGACTGCGCGCCCTACCTCGTCATCACAGAAGCATCATGTGCCGATGTATCAGCCCGTCTCCCCAACGGTATCGAAATGGACATAACAAAGTTCCGCGCCAACATCATCATAACCGGTTCCTCACCCGCATTCGACGAAGATTACTGGGGCGCACTAAAATTTGGTTTTGGTCAAGACAAAGAAATTATCCTCACAGCCAATTGCGGAAGATGTGTATCCCTGAATGTTGATTATGAAAAGGGAACTTCAGCGCCTAAGGGAGAAGGTGTATTGAAGTTATTGATGAAAGATAGGAGAGTGGACGAGGGAATTAAATATAGCCCTGTATTTGGAAGATATGGGTTTTTGGGGAGTGGGGATGAGGGGAAGGTTTTGAGGGTTGGGGATGAGGTTGGAGTTTCAAGGAGGAACGAGGAGAGGACAAGATTCTGTGAGTTAATTTTTTATTTGTTACTTTTTCTATTGTGAAATCTGAGCTGATTATGTTTGGTAGATTGGCCGGGACTTTCAACATGATTCTTTTGTACTGTCGTGGTGCTATAAATGGATTACAAGCTGGGCTGATGCATTATGTCATGATGATGAGGTTGAGGTTAAGAGAACATTGATAGTAAGATAGAGTACTGACAACGCTATATGCTAAGAGATGGTAACATAAACCTCGGAGCTAATATCTGAAACTAGACTCAAATCTCCCAAAGATGCCACATGGTAGATGAGATAGGTCCTATCTAGCTTTGCTGTACAAATAAAATTCTAGTTTTAACTCTAGGAGTGGAAGGGGTGGAAAAATAGAAAGGAATAATGACTAAGCTCATTTATCTGAATTAACAAAAAGCTTAATCCCAGCCCTTTGTGTCTCACGTTCCTTTCGAAAACACTCGTGTTGATATTATATTCTAGTCTACGCTTCTTTGCTTAGATTCTCTAGGATCACCAGTCCTCAACGTATGAACTGCAAACGGGTTCCTACATAAGGCACATAGTGTCCTTGCATATTCTTATGTGCCTCTTGTGTTTGATATACATTTCGCCAAATTTAATCAACTACTATGTTTGCAATACAACGAACATTGAGGATTAAGATATTTCATCTACCACAAATTTTCTTAGAAAACATATTATGATCTGAGATTTCCAGGTCTGAGTAAGTGTTGTATTAATTTAGTAAGCCTTCTTACATCATATCTAACCCATGCGTAGTGATTGACTTCAAGTGATTATAGATCATCAGCTTGCTAGCTCGCAAAATTGAGCTCGAAAGCTCCTGCCTTTTACTCTTTCTTCGGGATTCCTCTTTCTTCAGCATTTCATATTCTTCAGCATTCCATCTTCTTCTCCATAACTCCGTCTCAAACCAAGAGTAAATTCTTCTGTTGAACTCCCTGTTTGGTATCTTACGATATACTAAGCCACTCAAGGAGTCAAAATGACAGACCAGACAGCCATCCCCAGTTGTGCAAATTGTCACAAAACAGAAGACGATATCTAGGAATCTCTGTGGAAATGCTCAAGATGCCCAACACGATACTATTTCCACGCCATGAACAAGCAATTGGGCCTCGACAAAGACGACTATCTCCACAACATGTCCGAGAAAGATGCGTATAGACAACTCATCGATTGTTTCCGCTTGTGCGATGATGATCAAAACTGGGTTGGTGACGTGAAGGGGTTATATGATGTCTGCTACGCTCCGGAACCTCTCTTCGAGCAAGGGGATAAAGTTGCCTTGACATGATCGTTGTTATGCAACGCAAAGCGGATAGTGTGAGTCGAGAGGGGGTGATCAAATTAATGAAATCATCGTTTGATGCATGCTACCATATACGAAGCTTTGAAGTGCGAGATGTCAACTGCCTATACAAGCTTGGAACCAGTTGCTACCGTCGCCCCGTTTTGTATTCTTCCGCTAGCAGTACCAACCGACTTTGTGAAAGCGAGAAATCCGTAACTTACCCATGGAAATCTCCTCACCAGCAAGGTCTTGATTTTACCGCAGCCAAGTTTACCAAGTTATCACTGGATCAATGATCAGGCCAGACCCAATCATAAAGCTTTTTGAGGTGCTTATGTAGCAACGTCCATGGATTACATTTTTGCCCATTCGATAACTTTATTCCAACTTCATATTCAGCATCTCAACGACCATGAGCTATTCCCAAAAATTTGATTTACAAACAGTTCGCTAAAAAAAAAATTGACCAAGTATATGATCATATGAAAGACTCAGCATATTTCCCAACACTCCGGTTACTAACCGTATACACCTTTTTGTATAACTTTCATTCTTCCCTGTCAAACATATACCTCGTTGAAACATCAGGAATAAACGCCGTGATGCATCCGCAGCAGCGCAACTTCCACCCTGCCATGCCTATTATGGTACCATACCAAGACGACCATGACCCCCCAAGCCTGGTCTCTTTGCCCCGACTACTCGACCGAGTTGCAGCTCTCCTCGGTGGACAGGATTAATTTTTCTATAAGGGCTGAAGGATTATGATGCCCTTGATTTCCCGTTGCACACTCGATTAGTGATGGCTGGGAAGATTGGGTTCGCTTTCGAAGATGAGGGACGTCCCGTCTTCGTGAGCCATGTACTCTAACATGATCCATTCGACATTCAAGGGGCGGGTTCCCGCACGCAGATGTAAGTCACGCGTGGAGTCCACGTGGACTTATTAATACATGTAGCCTCCTTGATATTCTTCTACTAAAGTAAAATCTACACTCATAGTCTAGTCTATACAGTGCTCATTTTCCACGTGAAAAAAAAGAAAGACCACACTCTAGAACCATAAGTCCAAAGATCAAAGTCCAAAGTCCAAACTCACTTGAGCTGAAAGTATCAGGAACTGGAAACTCGATTGTGGCGATTACAACTGCGACTTTGACACGATATGGAAACCGAAGATTGACTTCGCGATATCAACAGTATTTTACACGGGACACCTAGAAGATTTTCTAGAATATGAGGACTCCCTCCTTCTTGGCAAGATGTGGGAAGATGAAGTGATTTACGGTTTACTGTACGTATCATCATTTATCCCCAGTAGAATGATACACTATAACTTATGGAATTAGTGATGAAGCTAATTATAATTACATCTTCAACGTCGGTCCAGGTATCTATCATAATCCCTTTTAAGTGTTTAATTTAAGTATTATACTTACCTGAGAACTCTGCTGTAAAATCCTCTTTTCTCAGCTCCATCCATCTATCTCCTTAACCTATTTCTAATCATCACCCTCCCTCTGAACACAGATCGATGCCAGCTCGAACTCAGAAGCCTCGGACCAGGAGCCCTCATCTCCAACTTCCTAGTTTCCTAATTCACTTCGATTCCAAGCGCTCATCATAGCCAACTCTGATCTACAATACATACCGCTAACCGGATACACCGCCAACCCTTTTACCCTACTCGCCCAGAACAGTATCAGCAATCCCTCAGCAATTCCTCGGCCATCAAACCATAGCCGACGTGGTATTCCATCGATTCATCTGTTCTCGAATCTGCCAGATCTATCTATCCCAACCAAGGTGTCCAATAATCTAGAAAAGGAGTTCAATAATACAAGCTTTTTGAATACCAAGACCCTTCAAGTATTTCAAACAAACTAAGCATTCCAAACGAACTCAAAAAATCCATAGCCTCGAATCGTCAGACTGCAATCCAGACTATCGAAAACACTCCTCCTCCTCAACCTCAACCCCATTGTTCCTCATTTTTCATCTCTTATCTCACACCTCATTTAATCCCTTA
>NGKI01000014.1:184995-202627 GCA_002162615.1 Myriosclerotinia duriaeana | reverse complement strand
GAGGGGGAGAGGGGAAGAGTACGTGCGAGAAAGAGAAAGAGAAAGAGAGAGAAGAAGAAAGAAAAAGAGATAATAGATAACTACCTAACTCAAATAAATATATATAATTAATTAATTAACTAAATAACCCAACACCAAACACCCAACAAACACCCAACCCACAAAACACCCAACCCACAAAACAGCAACCCACAAAACAGCAAGACAGCAAGCTGCAAGCTGCAATCCACAAGCCAAAGGAAAGAGGACAAAGGGAAAAGCGCAGCTATAATTATATTAGTATGGACCTCGAAGTACCTAGGAAGATCTTACCTACTAGCTAGGTAGGTGGATAGGTAGGTAGGTAGGTAGGTAGGTAGGTACATAATATCCATTGCAAATCTTGGGGGTTGGATATTCTATTCTATTCTATTCTATTTATATTTATATTTATATTTATATTTATATTATATTTACATACATACTATGTATATGAGTACATATGTATTTACACATGCACATGCACATATAAACCAAACCAAACCTCACCTCTGTTTGTTTTTTTTTTCCTCAAGGGAATCCTAATGCAAATGCAAATACAAATGCAAATGCAAATGCAATTTGATGATAATAGTAGAATGCAAATGTAAATGTAAATGTAAATGTAAATGTTAATTGAATACTAGAAAGATAGAATCTATCTAAACCGAGTGATCCATGATGCGTGCAGCCTTTCCACCTACATATCAACCCACCTACCTTCCCACCTATCTATCAACCCATCCACCAACTACACTTTTAAATACATACTAAATAGGTAAAGTAAAGTAAAGCAAAGTAAAGTAAAGTAAATCCATGAGCTATAAGCTATAAGATGAGTTATAAGATATAAGCTGCATACGATTTAGCCCGAGATTAAACAAAAATCACCACCATACCCAGTCTGTCCTGTCCCGTCCGTCTTCCCAAATGCGCGCAATGCCATTCTAGATATCAATAATCGAATATCCAATATCAGATTGTTACCGCCCTTACTTATTAGCCTCTTGCTTCCTCGTCTTTATCACTTATCGCCAGATTCTCCAAGGAACATGCTGTATGTATTTCAACCCTTTCCACTCAAAACCATTCAAAGGAAGTTCCCCCCCACCAACCTAACACCACCCATACTTTTCATTCCCCCACCACTCCACACTCTCTGTAGTCCCCTCGCCCTCCCCATACCATCTCAAACTCGCCACACTCTCCTCCTCCCTCTCAACCCTCGTATGTTCCCCCTCCAGTTTCGTCCGATTAATCAAATCTTCCACCAATCCCGTCGGATTCCAAAACTGCACATCATTCATCTTCCACTCCCCCGCTTCCATCTGCGCATACCTCAACACGGCCTCCAATTTCCGCGCATTCTCTTCATTGTCAATCTCATCTTCAATCACCAGTCGTAAGATATGGAGACAATTCCCTGACGCAGGATTATCGATGGGACCATAGTATCCACGAGTCCAATAAGCCCAAACGCGAGAGCCCATTTCAGAGCCAGCGATCGCGCCTTTGATTTCGGGGGCACGGCCGAAGATCGACATGGACATGACGTTTTCGCGAAGGTGGTGCCATTGGATGGTGGGGTGGTCGGGGAGGAGCGCGATGTGGGTTTTGGTGTCGGTGGGGGCGCGTTCGAGTACTTTGCGTATGTATTGTACGTCAAGGTTACAGAGGGAGGGAATATCTGATTCTTTCAAGGGAGTGGCTAGACTAGATTCGAGGGCTTTGGAATCTTTAGCGATGGTGGGGAGTGCGATGTGGGAGCTGGGGAAGGGAAGCCAGCCGTGATTCGCGTAGAATTTCTTGCCAATATCGGAAAAGAGGATTGAGGCGGGGATTTGAGAACGGCCGGGGATATTATCATCGAGTTGCCATGTTTGGAGGATGTTTCCTAGATCTGTCATCATTCTTGAAGCATATCTGTGGCCTCTGTTTTGAGGGGGACAGAATACACTCCCGACTGAATGTATAATGACTTCTTCGACTTTGCCTTTATTTGAGATGAAAGCTCTTTTGCGGAGGGATTCGCAGGATGCGTAGATTTCTCGAGAGTTGGGAGGGGCATTTTTGTCGACTAGACACCAATATGTGATTCCATCATCTGATGTTAAAGGAACGCTCGCTAGATATTGTTCTCGATGAAGGTAATCGGGTTTGGAAAGTGCTTTGCCCCATTCTTCATAGTTGAGATTCCATGTTGCCAATTTCTCCTCTGGAGTAGGATGTGCCAAATGGAGATCTGGTGAATTGTAGTCTGGAAACATGTTTGATGATAGTTGAATGAAAGATGGAAGATTGGAATCTCTGTATTTATGTTATCTGGCTCTTTAAGCAATTGATCTGGTTCTCTATTGTGGGTCATGGAAGTGATAAGGAAGTTAAGATTCTAACAAAAGAAAGTCCCTAGTAGTAGTTACTAGGACCTAGTAGTAGGTACTAGGTAGCTATGACTGTGGGGAAAAGGACCTCTTTGAAAGGGAATCAATTCCTACCAACCTTCTATTTACGTACCTAGGGTAAAACATCAACATTCAATCGCAAGCTAGAATTCAAGACAAGACAAGTGAAATGAGTCGGTGAATTAGCAATTGGTGAATACTTCCACATCAAATGATCAAACTCTCCGCATGAAGCTGAGTTCTTCTTAGTCAGAGGTCTTGCCTTTAAAGGCATTGATGATGCTTGGATGGGTTCTTGATCAAATGTAAAGAAGTCATGGTTGGTGGTTTGAAAGTAAGAAGTCGGCAAGACGGTGAGATCCGGAGCCGATAATAAGCGGATTGCGGAGACATGATTTGTAGGGAGGTAGTAGGTAGTAGGTCGAAGGTAGTGATAACCTTTCTTCAACACCGCCATTCATTCTTTGAAACGAATAGAAGTTTATTAAATCTTTAGTGACAAGTAGGTAGTAGAAGTATATATGTGAGGATATACTTGTCACTAAAGATTTGAATATCATGGAGTTGAACAGAGTTGAGTTGATAGTTTGTTTGTAAAAATGAATGAGAACGATAACGGGGTGGGTGGGTAATTTGCGGGATTATCAATACCTATCGATAAGAAAGATTATCATGTGAAAGGTTGAAAGGTTGAAAGATGGATGGATGGATGGATAACCTTGATAGGCAATTATGTAATAAGATTGTCCGTATGTACTAGGTAGTATGTACATCAATCAACCAACGATACCCAGTATGCATATTCGATCAACCCAGATATGTAAAAAAGAATCAAGACCTGAGTTTAAGATGACCATCTATATATATGTATGTATGTATGTATGTGTGTGTGTGTGTGTGTGTGTGTGTGTGTGTGTGTATATAAAGAGTACAAGATGATGGAAAGTGAAACTGAATACTGAGTACCGAGTACAGAAGTACAAACTTGTAGAGAGTACAACTTTCAAGAACGTGTTCTACCTTTTTCACTGGACCGATCAAATACGATCTTCACATCCCTTAAATGTTGTGTTCACCTATCCAGATGGTCAATCATGAGAGATGTTAGAGATGTTAAGAAGATATTCCCGATCAACGATTTTGTACATTATCGGGGCTTGTGGGATTTTGGGTGTAATGTGTAATGTGTAATGTGTACCTTAGTAGAACTATACGAAATAAGGATACTATATAAATACCATGTACAAATAAAATATTGTATAGGTACTGTGTAAAGATTATATAGCAAAGCTACATTGTATACATGACTATATATTGTATAAAAGTTGTGTAGGGGATATATAAAAGCTATATAGATTTTATTTTGGTACTTATTCAACTATTAATCCTTATATTTGTATTTTTAAGTAATATTGGCTTAATATTTAGCAAAGTTGATCAATTATATAAAAGTAAATATCATCTAATATTAACTTTATTATCCATCCGAAGTAAATATTTATAAATTCTAAAGTTATTATAATATTATTACTTAGAATTTTATAGATTCTAAGGTTACTGTAATATTATTACCTAAAATTTTAAAACATTATACTTCTGGATTATTTATAAAATCTATAAATACCCCTAACCAGCCCTAAAAATTATTATTGCTATCAAAAACAGTTTCCACTTTTTATTAACATTATAAACTACTGCTTTCGCTTGTCTAAATATCTATATTTACAATTACAACCTCTTCAAATATTTTATTTATTTAAATAACTAATAATATGGTTTAATATAGAATTTGTATTATAATTTGTATATATTATTTATTAATTTATAAATATAATAAATTAATAATTGAATTTAAACTTCCCTGCTGATTTCTAATTACATTTTTTTTCTTCTGTATAAAGTAAAGAATATATAGTTATATTCTATTTTTTTATTATTCCAAACAAAAAGTCTTTTACTATTAGTATTATATTGTATTCAATTATTAATAATAAAATTGTTCATTATGGTTAAATTCAAAAAAAGGATAATAAATTATATAAAAATATTAAAACTTATTTGAAAACATAAATCTGTATTATAAAGATTTGTATTAAAAGAATATTCTGTATAATTGTTAGAGTTTGAGGATAGTATAGTATTGTTATATAAAGCTCAAAAGTTTTAACATAACAAATTGAAAAAATAAAAAAAATATTTGATTTGAACAAAAAAAATAATACAAATTTAGGCTTGGATTAGTCAAAGATACTAATTAAAAATTTTATATTAGATTATAACTTTTATTTTTCTATTTTTCTATTTTCTTTTAAATAATATAAAGTATTATAAAACTAGAATAACAATATACAAATATAAAACATTTGATATTTATAAATTTATTTTGAAAATTTATATATAATTGTTAAACTATAAAGATGGCCTGGGGATGTATAGTATTTAAATATTTAGATAAAAATATTAACCTTTTGAAATCCTCCAAAACTTTAGATTTATTTATTTTTAAACTACTTAAATATTTATAAATATGTTTGAAAATATAAAAGTATTAGATTCTTAGAATATAGTATATTTGTAATAAACAGAATATAGAATATATTTATCTAAAAAATGCAATATTGTAATATTCAAAAAATATAATTGTAATAATTAAAATTAGTATCTAAAATGTTAAAAAATATCAAACCTTAAAGTATAATATCTATATTGTATAGTATTGTAAATGTTCATTTGATTGGTTAAATATAAAAGTTGATCATATTGTATATAACTGAAAATTGCAAAACTATTTAAATGTTAATATATCCAGATAATCGCTTTCAATTTCGTACTGATCCTCTTCATTATATGCTCTATTATATCCACTCAATAATCCTATCAAATTTGGTTAACAATTAAGGTTTTTAGAAAAAAAAGCTTTAAATAAAACAAAGTATTATTCCAATATATCTCAATGTAATGATATTTGAACTTATAGTTTAGAAGCTTTATTAACTTTAAGAATAAAATCCTCCCTACCAATCATTAAATTAGTAAAGTTTTTATAATATAGCAAAAAATTGTATAATTGTAAAACTATATTTTAAGTATTTGATTTCCTTTTATCTACTACAATATTCAAGCAAATACAAACTTTAATAGATAGGGTAGTATAAACACCTATTTAATATTTATTAGTAAGGTATTTTAGGGCTATAAATTATTTATAGTTAATTTCAAAACTCCAAACTTATTTTTTATAAAAAACTATTCTAATTCAAAATATTTATTAAATATTAAGTTGCTTAATTAATAATATTAAATAATATTGAAGGTTGATTAATTTAATTTATCAAATATTTAATCCAAAAACTCTTTATTCAATAAAGTTTATAAATCTAGGTTTTGTATTAAAAATGTATGAAAATGTTTTTTTAAAAGTTTCAATATTTAAAATTTATATATATAAATGTTATTATTAATTTTTATAATATACTTTACCTATTTTAAATAAGCTTTTATACAATTAGACTAAATTTATCTTATTTTTACTAATTTATTCTTTAAATAGAATCAAAAAGAATAATAACAAACTATTAAATCGAATTTCTTCTACTTTGTTATTTTAATAGCTACTTTGGTTTTAGTTAATAATTCTTTTGAATTAGATTTATTATCAAATATTTATTTGGATCGATATAAACCTGAAACTTTAAGGGTTAAAAGTATACATAAACTTAAAGTATTAAAAAAACTTGATTTATTATATATATATTTGTATAATTACTAATTTGGATTGCAGATTTGTTACTATTATATTTGTAGCAAAAAGAAATTATATTCTTTTTTAAATTCATTATTATTATAAATCTGTTTTTTATCGAAATCAATAAATAAAGCAAATCCGGGTGAAGCAAATAGTGTAGATGGGGTAGATAAAGTAAATAAACTACAAAATTCTAATAAAAGAACTAAAAGTTATTAACAGGGATTTTTTGATCGGTTTTGAATAAATGTTTGTTATATTTAATTATTATCTTTAAAAGTTAATAAACAAGATTAATATAATATTGAATTATCAATATTTAAAGTAGATGATTTAAAGCTTTAATATTGATTATAACAACTAAATTGATTTTGTATAGTTAAAACTTAATAATTTTAATAACTTTAGAATATTAATTTGATCTATATATTATATTCTTTTATAATAAATAAACTAACCATTACTATTATTGTTTTTATTTAATACAACTACAAAGGATAATTTGTATCTAACAAATTCGCTGTAAATCATCAAATATTTTTATTTGCTCTATTAACTAATAAAAGTTGTTAAACTTTATTATAAACATCAACATTTTTTTAAAGTAAATTTTGTATATATTTTTAAAGAATTATAATTAATAATATATAAATAAAATATATATTATAAAATAATAATATAATATAAATATAATTATTTTATTTATTAAAAATAATATATTAATAGTTGTTAGTTTATTTCTTTTATTAATTAATTATAATTTTAGATTATTTGCATTATTTAATTCTATCATCATTGTTTATGAAATAACTAATATCTATAGAATAGCTGATATTTGTAAAATAATTAGTATTTGTAAAACAAATAATATAATTAAAATAAATAGTATAATTAAGGCAAATGGAGTTAAAACTAAAATCTTCAAGTTTTTTAATCTTACTTACTTTATATTAAAAATTTTATTAGTTAATTAGTTAAATAGTTTTATAAAAAAAAAAGTATTAGTAAATGTATAGTTTTAAAGTTAAAAAGATTAATTGCAATTGAAAATAATAATTGAAAATTAAAATATTAGGTTGAAGGGGGACAATAGTAATATATTTATATTAAAATTTTGAATTGTTAGTATAAAATTTCAAAATTTGAACGAATAATGAATTTACAAATGAAACTTTTCGAATTTAATAATTTCATTAATTAATAATTTAATTCTATAATTTAATAATTCATTTAAATAACTTTAGATAATATAATATAATATTGTTTGGTTTATATACAAATTTTATTTTACATTTAATAAATAAAAAAATAAAATATTGGATTTTGTATTGTTAATCAACAAAATATTTTTTTTTATATTTATACTATAAATCTTCAAACAATAAATCATTTATTGTATATTTTATTACTTTGATTATTAATATTGTTATTTATATATTATAATACTAATCAAATTATGAAGAGTATAATATAATAATTATTGCTATTTACAATAAGATGTTTATATTCTACAAATTAAACTGTTTATTCTAAATATATATAGAAAACAATAAACTAAAGAAGTATACAATAATAATAATAATAAAATAAATGGCGAAGATATAAATGATATATCGGATGATGAGTATAAACAAAAAAATAAAAATAATAATCATTTAAGATCGTTGATTAATGTAAAAAAAATTTAAACATTTTAAAGTTTTAATTTATAAAATCTACTTGGCATATTAAATAGTTTAAGGATTTAAAATTCAAATGTAACTAATAAAATAAATACTTAGGATTTATTAAAAATTAATTATGAGGAAGGAATTATTATCAATATATTTATTTTATTATTTAATATAAATCTTTTTGTTATTGAAAATAAATTGTATTATTAAGAATTATGTATTAATGATGGAGTAAATTAAAACAAAATCCCAATTATCCTGTTTAACAATAATAGTTATAATTTGGATCTCGAATTGTTAAAATTAATTGATACTTTTATTTCAAATTATCAAACTTTTTAAGTTAAGATTAAAATTAAAAAAAATAGTTATTTAATCAACAAATTTATAAATTGAATATTAATAGAATTACTATTAGAACTGCTATTAGATTTTGTTGATATTAAAGATGATTCAAAACCAATTGTTTATTATTATTATTATAATACTGTACATTCTTTTATATCTAAATTGAAAATAGGTATGGCTATATTTGTCGAATTAGTTGGACTTTCTCGGGATGATTATGCTGCATTGCGACAATTGTTAATGTTTAATATTGAATTGGATGAAGTACAAAACCTATTTTGATCAAGTAATACATTTAAAAGATATTTAAACAAAATTCTTTTTTTGTTGCTTATAAAACAGAAGTTGATTCTTTTTGAATTAAATCAAATATTATTTAAAGCAGCTATATGAAAAGTAATTGGTATGGAGAATGTAATACTTTATGAGTATTTATATTTCATCGATCCGATTCTATTTTATATTATATTTATAGCATCAAATATCAGCAAAAGGTTATATACTAGTTTAACACATTTAATCGATTTTTTTATTAAATTATATTATTCTTACAATTAAGCTTTATTTATATAATTTATATTCGGAATATTTGTACACTATTTAATTTAGGATCCAATATTTCTATCCAATTTTGTTCATTTTAAATATATTAATTTTAAATACAAATATTAAAATAGTAAGTTTTCCTATCTAAACTATATAATTATTATTTATCTAAATTTCAGATTAAATATTATAATCAAAAAAGAAAAGATTATTAAAATCTAGTATTATTATACTTATTCTGATTTCCTATATAATAAAATTATTTCTTATTTTAATCCCTTTATTTATACTAATAAAATTATTCTATTTTTAAATAATATAAATTATATATTCAAAATCAATTTTATTGCAGAATTATTAAATGTTTATTTGGATTATAATTTTAAGGAAAATCTAGACAAACAATTATTAATAACCTTTTTTCCAAAATTTATTTTATCTTTATAAAATCCTATTCAATTTTTGAAAAAGTTTATATTATACTATTATAATTCAAATATTAATTTAATTATTCTACTTTGTTATATTAATTCTATTCAAAAAGAATTAGAATTAAGAATATATGGAAAATCCTATTTTAATATTTAAAATATTGATAATAGTATTTGTATATTATATATATCTATACTATTAAACATTTTTATTAATAGATTTAGGTTATTCAAAAATAATTGCTGTTTATTAATAGGCTTTTATCAAATACTAATTGGATTCAATAAGATTAATTACAGTCGAAAAATCAATATTCTTTCTATCACATTAAGACCTTATAGTAGTAATTTTGATAATATAGTAACAATAATGAAACAACTGAAAATATTTGACAAAGGGATTTTAATAATTATTAATAATATTGTTACAAGAATGTATATATATACTTAATACTACTGTGGAGATATACCACAACAAAACGAAAACTTTAGTATCAAACATTAAAATACTACTATAAAATATCAGTTCTATACTATCATTAATATAAACAAAAGCAATTTGGATTTTAATATTCTTGAAAAAAGTTAATATCATTTTCAAACAATTAATATACAATTGTATATAAATAATATGAAATATAAGAAAGACAAAAAGGTATATATGTTTACATAAGATTTAAGTTTAACAAATCTACTGTTAATTACCATTTCCTTTGCGCTTGATTTTATTATAACTAGGCTATTGGATCCTGTACATTCAGAATATAATAAAATCATTAATTTAATATATCAATTATTAATTAATATTATTTTTATTAGTTTAGTCAAAAGATAATATCTTTGTTACTTTTAACATTTTAAATTTCTTCAAAAATAAGATCGTTTTCAATCTTTTATTATACATTTAGCTAAATATAGTTTATTAGATTATACTCACTAAGCTGCAATTATTCCTTGTTTATTACAATACCAAAAATAGTTAACATTAAATAAGATTTAATTATATTTTTGGAATTCTATAATAAAAATAATATTTAATTTAATCGAATTTATTATTACAAGTTTTATTATATTAACAAAAAACAATTAGTTATTAATATTTATAAATATTCAAACTTAATTTGAACAAATAGGATTAGAAGCTTTTATTAAGTTTGCATGTACCTGATTTTAAAAGATATATAAAATAACAGATAGAAATATTAATTCAAATCCTCAACAAATAATAACTCCTTTAAATCGATATAGAAATTAAGTAAAAATCTTATTAACAAATGCTAATATTAAAAACAACCTAGGATTTACATCTTCAAGTAATAATCAAATTTATAATAATTTGAATAAAGCAATACAAAGTTTATTTCAATTTAATTTCCCTAATATAAACGTTTTCTTAACAAACTCATTAACATTTAACAATAATTCACATAGAATATACCAAACTCCATTAAGCATAGTAATAAGCTAAACAGTACAAATATCTATTAATATTAACAATATTAATGTTAATAATACTAATATTACACCAAATAAAAATAATCAAATAAAAAAAGTAATACAATATTAATAAAATATCAATCAATCTAATTACTATATTGATATTCATTATACCAAATTAATACCAAAATATACTATAATAACGAATATTGATACTACACAATAGAAAAATAAATATAAATATATTATATTTCCTTTCAAATCAAATTCTTTTGTAATCCATAAATATAAATAGCATCCAATTTATATATTAGATTAGCTTTAGAATTGTCTGATTATATACAATTAATTTGTTTAATATAAAGGGTTTAAAAAAGAAATTTATATTATTAATTATCTATATATAAAACGGGATTTACTTTTTAAAAAAAGTAAAAAGATATTTATTTAACTACTTTTATTTAATAAATATAAATATTTGGATTTAAAATTAACAATTTACTTTCAAAATATATATATTTTTAATTTATTGTTATTTTGAAAAATAATAAATAATTTCAATATATTGAATATTGTTGATAATACAATAATAAATAAAAATAATAAAAATAAAAATACTTCATTCAATTATACTTATAATATCATACCGGACTTTATTTATTCCCAGCCTGCAACAATAGATTATATTAAAGTGAATTATATGCAATCTTTCTTAGGGTTTTTAATTAAGCAATTTGGTATGAATGTTGTTTTTAAATGTAGGTTAACAGATGTATATAAACATTATTACAATAACAATTTTGTAATAAAATTTAGGAAAAGCAACTTTTAATAGTATAATAAGTTAGTTTATACAAATATGTAAGTTTAACTTTCTATTTGTTTTTTTGCTTTAGACTTTATATTTAAATAGCATTATCTTTCAACTTTTCGATTGTCTTTTTATCTTTTTTATATAAAATTATGATTGTTTTTTTTTATATTTATCTAATATTGTATTACTTTTATTAATTTATTTTTTTAATAATACTCCCATTTTTGTTTAATAACCCCTCTTTATTTTTTTTTGGGTATTCAATTGTTATGTTTGGTAATGTACAAGGTTATATATAATTGAAATTCAATATATAAATAAATAATACTTGATTTATAAGTAGGTTATACATAATTCAAATGAAAAGTATTATATAATTCTATATACCTATTTTATATTTCCATTTTGTATTAGTTAATTAATTTTATATTAAATATTATATACAAATTATTAATTAATTAATATTTTATTATAGTATATTATATTAGCGAGTTGTTTTTAATACAATTGAATTTATCAATTACCAATATTTGATGTTACATTTATATAACATTAAAAGGATTAATAGCATTTTTGTTTATCAATTAACACTAGGTTAACAACAAATATTTTTGTATATTGTAATAATCGAATTTATAAGTAATCGAAATAGTATAATCAATACTCCTTTATTACAATTTATTAATAAAAAGATTATAATTAATTTACCTATAATATTTTTAGATAATTTATATATTATTAATTTTAGAATTTAATATCCAAATGCCCCAATTGATTTTAACAATTTGGAAATATTTGGATTAATATAATAAATTAAGATTAAATTTATATAACATTAAACTAGCTTAAAAATCTAAAATATAGATCTATCTATTAATACTAGACTTTGGAAATATTAAAATCTTTAAATATTTAATCTAAGTATTTTTATATTTATCCATAACTTTGCTTTAGAAATTGAAATATTTGTAGACTTAAGTATATTTGTTTCTAATATTTTCTTTATACTTTTAAAACTAAAAATATAGAAACTTTGATCGAATTATATAAGAATTGTTAGAAAATCTATTTATTTATATAATTGATAATTAATATTATACAGGCTTGAAAATAGATTTATAAATATTTGAAAACAAAGGTATTTTAGATAAATAAATATAGCTTGGGAATTTAAAAGCCCTGCCCAGGTATACTCAAATGTTTAAGTTGAAAAGGAGTATCGAAGATACTTAGCCCTAAAGCTAAATAATAATTTATTTATTTATATTTGAAAAGGCAGACGAGGATAATAAGAAAGCGGGTAAGGATAACAAGGAGGCTAGATTTACATAATTCCAAATTCCATTTAGGTAATTAATGTAAATATCAAAATTAATATATATTTAAGCTGCAAATATTTAAATGTACAAAATTATAAATCTTTAATATATAAATATTATACATTTTAAATTATAAATTGTATATTACAAATTATGTATTATAAATTATAAAATGAATATATAAACAAATCGGTAGCGATAGCAATATGGTAAAGCGGAAGTGAAAATAGAATTCCCAAATAAAACTTGAAGTTAGATACAGACAATCCTTGAAACACTAAAAGTGCTAAATACTAATACCTAAATGCAGTAATATTACAGTAACCTAAAATTTTTATAATATAATTTCTTTTATATACATACTTTTTTTTATATAATATACAAAACCCTACACAATCCCTATATAGTTTTTATACAATTTTTATATAATAAATAACTTTATATTATATTAGTATAATTTAAAGAATTATATTGTTTATTAATTGTAAATATTTCTATACAATGGGTATATTATTTGCATATAATATTTCGGTTATGCATTTCTTTACTAAGGTAATGTGTAATGTACGAACGAGGTAAGTGATATGTTGTACTTCCAGGTGCATTGAAGTATATTATTACCTAGGTAGGTAGGTAGGTATTAGGTAGGTAGGTATTAGATACTCGAGGATTTTATTATATTATATTATATTATTGCTACCTAGTAGGTATATTCTAGAGATTCATTAGAGAAGATATATGAACTGAGAGATTTTGATAGTAAGAATGATAAAGTGTATAGAATCAAATATACCTAATAAGTAGAATAAGAAAGTAATTGAATATCCAGTATTTACCTATTTCAATATATAGAGTACAGTCTTTTCTTCTAGAAGATTTCCGTTTCTGTACTTTGTACCTCTTAAATAATAATGTCGAATGATGCCCAGCCAAAAAATGATGATGATGATGATACCAATGTGGGGTCGTCGTCTATGAATCAAATAATTCAGCCAAACGACCTTTTTATACCTAGTCTGTGCCATGATCCATCTCTTGAGTCTTGACATGTTCGACAAGGCTACCCACTAGTAGGTATCTACCTAGTACCCAGTAAGATGAAGCTATGACCAATGTTAAAAGTTGGAAAATAAATGAAAATAAATGAAAATAATTGGAAATAATGGAAATAGTGGAGAATATCATCACTTTCAACCTATGATAATTATTGAATCTTTTTCTTTTTTTAATATAATCCATCCATATCCTTGATAAACTGATAACCGTTAGCTTTCTTTTTTTCACTTCCTATTTCACTTATTAATATCTGCTTGCTCTGCCTTCTATGCCAGTGCTGTCAGTTGTCGATATCGGAAAGTACCTACCTACCTACCTACCTAGTAGTAATATATTCATTCCTTTACTAGGTATGAAATCCAAATGGTTGGAAAGTTTTACCTCTACCTACTACCACTTTAGACATCCATTCAATATGATATTTATCACATCCATCATACCTACCTAGTCCATTTTAACTTTCTTTTTCCACACCCACCCGGACTGATAATTAAGAACCCCTCTTTTGGACTGATGTATCTAACCCACTCACTTCACTCACTTCACTTCACTCACTCACTCACTCACTCACTCCCTCACTCCCTCCTTCATCTACCAATCTTGACAATTTGAGAATATCCATGGATACCTAGGTACAGATGAATTCGATTTCGATTTCGCATTCGATTCCATGTTGCTTCTTTAATCCTTTTTTCTACCACAGGTACCTACACCCAGTCACTTCTAGTACAGCCATTTTACTTCCATCTCTACCTCCTAGCTCATTATTCACTTAACCCAAAACTACCCATTTTAGATCCAAACACTAAAGGAAAACCAACTGACCTCGAACATTCTACTTCTTTAGTGTAGCCCTTGGTCAATCAGCGTGCCCACAATACCATACCGCTATCTTCCCATCATCTCATCCAAAGATCTCACACACTCTCTCTCTCTAAAGGTCCCATCCTCCATCAATAATATGCAAACGACCACTCTTACGACTTTGATCACCACCTTCACCTTCACCATAACAACTACGACCTCAAAAGACGGTTTACCTACAACCTCTTTCCATTGATCAAGTGCATATACAGTCAATCTGCCGACATGAATCAAACACTTTCATCGAATGCTCCTCCGGGTGGTCCAGCGAGAAATAAGTCGAATTATATCAAAACCGATGTGGTGGAAAACTTTATCGAGATATCCGATTCCTCCGACTCCGAGGACTATAAAGATGCTTTTGAATCTCATCAACCTTCTGCACTTCCTCCACCTCCAAAACTACAAAACAATCAATTGAGAGATTTCATGGGTGCCAATAATCAAATAATAAATCTCGACGAAAATGATTTCAACCTACCGGCACCATACCTGCAACCACCATTCATGCCAGCACACTTCGCCCCTCCTTTACCTCAACCTGCCGCTGCCGCTGTCCCCAAGAATAATATGAATTATCTTCCTCGCATCAAGAATGAACCGGATATCGATTGGGCTTCGTTTGTGGATGAAGAAAATGACGAAGACATCGAACGCGTGCTGTGGGAAGAGTATGCGGATCAAGCACGTCAAGCTGAATTTAATCCTCCGGGCTCCTTTCGTCGTCCTTCTGATCCTAATCAACTATTTCAGCAACCAGCAAACCATCAACCTCAGCATCGGATGGAAACACAGGCTGACTGTATCAATGCAGTGATTGCGGTTTTTCCAGAAATATGTAGGGATCATGTCACGGGTCTTTATGGAAGTGTATTTTCATCCTCTGATCAATTGATCGCTCACATAGTGGACCAAGAGGAAAATGGATTCCCTTACCCAAAATCAAAAGATACACGGAAGGTTCTCAAGCGGAAAAGAGTCCTCAGTGAGGAAGAGGAAGCCAAACAAAAGTATGAAGCTGCTGGTCGAGTGGTTGGGCCTGGCCTACATGTGGAGCGGTGTTTGACGTGAGTCTATCATTTACTTTTGCCTGGTGGTCTACTAGTTCCATATCACTAACATCTTTGTAGTCGGAGTATCCTTTCATTCGAGTTTCCACTAACCCCAATGACGTTTATCGATTCGATGCTCCATTCTTCCGGCTATCGTCTTTTCTCCGCCTATCGCGAACTGGAGGAAGCGCATAGAACTTTTGATGCCAACCCACGATATAATAGGATCAAGACTGCTAGAAGGGTGCCCGTCTGTTACCGAGATGATCAGATTGAGGAAGCTATCCAACAAAATACGGTGCCTGAGAAGGCGGAAATTTATAGAGAATTACAAGCCGCTCGGAAGGTTAAAAAAATCGCAGAAACTCGTCGCCTTGCCCAACGTGAAGCGGAACTCGCAGAGGAAGAAAATGAAAGAAAAGCTCAAGTCGAGGGCACAATGCAAGAATGCGGATGTTGTTATGGGGACTATCCACTCAATCGCATGGTACACTGCAACAGTGAAAATGATCTGCATTGGTTCTGTCGTGGATGTGCACTGCGAACAGCAGAGAATGAGATTGGAAATTCCAAGTATGAACTCAATTGTATGTCCACCGATGGATGCACAGCTGGATTTTCTCTTGAACAAAGGTGGGTATTCTCAATCGTCAAATCTTCCGGGGTTATACTGATAGATGGAACAGGAAACAATTCCTAGATGAGTCGACTATCGTTGCTCTGGAACGTAATGAAGCAGAAGCAGTCTTACGCATGGCTGGTATTGAAAATCTCGCCAGCTGTCCATTTTGTCCATTTGCAGCAGAGTATCCTCCTGTCGAAATCAATCGGGAATTTACATGTCAAGCGCCTGATTGCGAAAAGGTTAGCTGTCGACTTTGCAAATTGGAGTCTCATATACCCAAGACCTGCCAAGAACATGCCAAGGAGAATGGTCTCTCAGTTCGACGTCAAATTGAGGAGGCAATGTCTGCGGCGATGATCAGAAAATGTAACAAGTGTGGTACGCCTTTCGTAAAAGAAGAAGGCTGCAACAAAATGACTTGTACACGCAATGGATGTTATAACGTCCAATGCTATGTTTGTTCAAAGTCTTGCAACTACGATCATTTCAATGATGTAAGGAGAGGTGGCAAGGTAGGAAATTGTCCACTCTTTGAGTCTGTAGATGAACGACATAAAACCGAAGTTTCCAAAGCAGAAAAGGAAGCACTCGATAAAGTTCGTGCAGAGCATCCGGAGTATACAGAGGAGGACTTGAAGATTAAGATGTCCGACAATGTCACCAAGGATGATGCAAGAAGAAATGGGATGCCCATGGGTTAGTAGATGAGATTTTTTTGATGAACGATATTATGACGTTAAGAAGTTTGGGTGAAGAAACTCTTAGAGATGGTATTTTTATTAAATGCCAGATAAGCCAAAAAAATAATACCATCAATGAAGGGGAAGAATGCATTTGAATTTTTGTAGCGTTTTTGGCATGCCTGTTTTGTGTAACGATTTTTTACGCATATTTGCTGACTAATGGACGTACAGAATTCGTCGAGCGGGGAAATCGCATAGCGCCAGTGGGAATAAGGGAAGAGGCGTGGAGAGAATTTCTGTTGGTTGGACGACGACAGGTTTTGAGACGACAAGAGAATTTGAGACCACAACAGGATTTGAGACCGGGTTTACCGGGGATGGCGGTTCATCCAGGGGTAGGGGGAGAGAGGAAATTTCCACGTGTAGTTGAGGAGAGAGGGGGAGTGATGTTTGCGTTTCGGGGGAGGAGGGGAGGGAGAGTGGAGGAGAGGATTGCGGGAGCTAGAGCTGCTGGGGTTGCTGAAGTTGAAAGGAAAATACTGGAGAGTATACCGCAGCCTGAGGATGATGAGTTTGAGGATGATGAGTTTGGGGATGAGGGGTTTGGGGAAGGGGTGGA
>NGKI01000014.1:161107-174081 GCA_002162615.1 Myriosclerotinia duriaeana | reverse complement strand
AAAAAAAAAAAAAAAAAAAAAAAAAAAAAAAAAAAAGAAAAAAACGAAAAAGAAAAAAAGAAAAAAAGGAAAAACAAAAGAAAAACAATGAAAAATGCAAAAAGCAATACTTTAAACGTTTTTACTTTTTATTATTATTCTTAATATCTTCCAATTCACTTTCCTTATTATTTTCGTTTTCACTATTATTTGAAAAACCTAAAATCTTATTTGTTTAAACTATAATTTCCTTTAATTTATATACTTTTACAATCTTCAACAATTACTATATAATCATATTTATTTTATCAACTTTTATTATTATTTAATAAAAATTTAATATTATATTCTAAAAAACTTTTATAATACCTTTTAATTACTTTTTATTTTACTTATTATATTCAATAATATTATATAATAATACATTTAATATAATCTTACTTTTAACATTAAAAATTCTTTTAATCTTTACAATTCTTTTTATTATATCTTTATTTTTAACATTATACAACAACTTTTCTTTTTATATTTGTAATTTAACATTAATCAATACAATTATATCTATTATATTATTAATATCCTTTACTATTATTTATAATATTCTTATACTAATATTATTTATCTTTATAATATTTACTATAATATTTTCTAAAATAATAGTTTATTAAAAATACTTTTTTCTATTTAATATACTTGCTTTATTTGTATTTAATTTAAATAATATATTAAATAATTATAACTTTTTAATATTAATTTTTTTCTTTTATTAGCTTTTAATTAATATAATTATCTAAAAAGTTTTTTTAACGATTTTTAATAATTTTTCTAAAATTATTATTGTTTGTATTATTTGATAATTTTTGTATTTTTAATTTGCTTTTAATAGTACTATTGACTTTAATATAAATTAATTATAATTATTTTTTTAAAAATTTAATATTAGCAAAAAAGTTTTTATTAATAATATTTTAATTAATAAAACTATATTCAATCCTAAATGATTTAATCCGATTATTTTAATCCTGTAATTACTATAATACAAAAACTCGATATTATACAATACTATTTTTTTATTTAAATTTAAACTAATTATTATTATATATACTTTATTATTTAACAAAATTGCAATATAATTAAAAGATTTTCAATTTTAATAAATATATTTGTTTATTTTAAATATTTTAAAATAATATTTTACTTTTACTTTAATTAAAATTGAAATATTAAAAAGTATTATAATTATATTTGGATTTAGAAAAATATATATAAGAAATTTATTAATATTATTTATATTATAAAATTGTATATTTAATAATTTTAATAAAACTAATAAATTATATTTTTTTTATTTATATACTTTATATAAATCTTTATTTTTATTTTTTATTTACTATTATTTATAAACAAATTTTTATTGTTGTTTATATAAGAATTTAAATATATTCAAATAATCTTTTAATATTTTAATTAATTTTGAAAAAAACATTTCAATATTGTAGTTTACTGTTTATATTATTTCTTTTAAAGTTTTATATTTAAAAAAAGATTTATTAGTTATACAAATATTATAAAGATTATTTTTAACAATACTATTTATTTTTTTTTTATTATTAATTGAATTTATATTAATATATTTGCAAATCAAATTCTTTATATTTTCTTTTAAGTTAAATTCAGGAATATATTTTATAATTAATATTTCCAATATTCAAAATAATAGTAGTAATATAATCAAATTGCTTATTAATATTTTAATATTTATAACCTCTAGAATTACTATATCCTTTTACTTTATAATAATCAAAATCATTTTTTAGATTAATTTATAAATGCTTTTTAATATATTAATAATATCGTTTTTATTAAAATCTTTTTTTTTTATTAATTTATTCAATAAAATCTTTATTATTATTTATAATTTATCTTTAATATTGTTATTTTCAAATCTTGCTTTTTTAATATATTAAAGTTTTTTATTTTTATTTAATATTATATTTTTGCTTTAAAATATTA
The DNA here is from genome assembly GCA_002162615.1 of Myriosclerotinia duriaeana. Lineage (NCBI taxonomy): Eukaryota > Fungi > Ascomycota > Leotiomycetes > Helotiales > Sclerotiniaceae > Myriosclerotinia > Myriosclerotinia duriaeana. Next base: position 172,089 of record NGKI01000014.1, on the reverse strand, counting down.
ATAATATAATATATAATTTAAATTAATACATTTTCAAATTTGTTATTATTATAAATACTAAAAATCAATATTAATAGCAAATTATAAGAAAAATAATATTGTTTGTAAAAAATAGCTTTATTTTAATAAAAAATATATATAATATATATTATAAATAATATAAATTGTTTTTAACAAAATTTTAGTAATATTGTTTATATATAATTATACAAAATTTGGATAAAAATATATAAAATACAAGTTTTATAATTTATAATTGTTATTCTTTTGTAGCCAATAATTAACCTTTTTTTAATTGTTGTTTTATTATCAACTTTATTTTATATAAATAACTTCTTTTCTGCTTTAGCTTTTTTATTTCGATTTTTATAGATATTATAGTACTTTTTTACTTAAATTTATTGATTAGCTTTTTCGTATAATTGAGGTATTTATATAATACCTATTAATCTATTTTTAAGTTGTAATTTTTTTATTTAATAAAATATTTGATAATATTTGTTGAAATAATATATTTGTATATTAAATATTTTATTTTAAACTTTTTATAGTTTTTTATGATTATTATATTTAATTGTTTTGATTTTGGTTTATAGTATAAATTTTCTTTTATGAATATAAGTTTTAAATAAACTATTAATATTATTAGGTAAATCTTTTAATACTTTAAAATATTAATTTTATATATTAATATATTTACATATTTAAAGATTAAAAAAAGTTTTGTATATTATTATATCAATTTTCTATTATTAATTATTAAAATTGAATACTTTTTGTATAATTATAAATAAACTAGATTTCTTTTTTTAAAGAAGATAAACTTGTATTTTTTATTGTATTACTATTTAACTGATATTATTGTAAATACTATATAATTTGTAATATTTATTTATAATAAAAGTATAAAAAAGCTTTTATTAATAATATTAAATAACTATATTATATTATTTAATATAAAATTGTAAACTATTTTATTAAATAATTTGCTAATCGTTTTTTAAAACGAATTATTTAAAATAAATTGTAATATTAATATAAAAATTATTTATTATTATAAATTTATTATACTATTAAAATAATAATATTATAATATTTTTGCAATTTAATTTATGATTTTTAATTATTTATTGATTTATATATAATATATTGTAAAATACAATAGCAAAATATTTAATACTATAAAAATAGCTTTTTACAAATTCAATAAGAATTTAGGATTTTTGTTATTAATAATAACTTTAAAATATCTTTAATCTAATTTATATACTTTTATTATTAATATTTATTTTTATTTGTTTATTATTCATATAGTTTTTTTAATAATCAATATTATTTTTTTTATTAATTTGTATATTATTATTATAACTATATTATAACTATTTTTAATTATTAATAAAATTAAAATAAAATTAATAATAATTATATAAAATAAAACGAATAATATTAAAATCGATTATAAAGTGCTATATAGTTTATATTTTTTAATTTAGTATACCTAGTATTATTTATAATAATAAAAATATTCTTTTATTAGCTTTAATGCTTTGTAAATACAAAAATTCTGTTTTAGTAGATTTATAAACTTAATGTATTTAAAGTAATTATTTTTATATAAAAAGTTAAATACTTTTTTGTATATTATATTTAATATACAAAGTTTTATTAAATTATTATTATCATTTATTTTATACAATAATCTTTTTTTGATTTGAAAAAGTAATTTAATTGTATTAATATTTAACTTTTTATTTTTTTTAATTATTTTTATTATTTTAATTTATACTAGTTTAGCTTTATAACTTTTTGTTAAGTTTTTTTGAAATTTGTTGTTTATTTCTATTAAAATTGTTATATAACTGAATAACTATTAATTAATATTTTATATAATTAAAAAAAGTAAATCTAATTTGCTTGATTCTATATTTACTTTATTTTTATTTTTTTTGTAGGGTAATCTTGATAAAATGTTTAGAATAATATTATCTTTTTTTGTTTTATATTTAATATCTAAATTAAATATAGAAATAAATTCTACTATAAATATTAACTTAAGGTTTAATTTAATTATAAATATTATTATTGCAATATTTGATTTTTTTATAATAATAATAAATATTGTGAGCGCTATTAGGCGCCATTAAGCGTCAGATGACGTTAGCGGGCGTTAAAGCCCTTTTAAATAGCTTCTAGTATAAATTACAATTAATAGATTTACAATTATACATATTAAAATGTTATATTTAGTAGCAAATTCAAATTCAAATTATATTTAATTTTTTTTCTTTTTAAAAATTAAATGCAATTAAAAATAATTTAATAAAATAATTAGTTTTCAAAAGCAGATTAAAGGAATCTTTATTGATAAAATATATTAAGATATAATAAACTAATGGATTAGAAAACTATTAATATTGTAAAATATTTATAAACATTTATATATACGAAATACGATTTTATTAAATATATTCTAATTAAATTGTAATAAGCAATTGACAATATTTGCAATACTTATATTTATATTTATTCGCTTTCTTTTTTAGTATTGAATAATAATGGACAATATATAAGATCAAAAAACTTAGCGGAAAAAGCTTTTTTAAAAGATTAAGTATTAAACAAATCAGCATTATAGTGGATTGTAAACAGCTTTAAGCAAAATTTCAATATTTATACTAGAAAGACAGCAACAGAGAAAGCAATCACAAACGGAAGGTCTGATAAGAGTAAGAAAACAATTACAAACAAAAGAACTAATAAGATTATTGCAACAACCAAAGTAAGTCCAAGTAATTAAAACTTTGAAATAACTAATTCGTTTTAAAATTTACTTTTGAATTTGTTTTGAGTAACAATTTCGATTATTATTATTATTTTATAATAAAATTTTTTATTAGAAATAATGCTAATATAAATATTTAACTTTTTATTAATTGATAATATATTAGATTATAAATTATATAAACAAAATATAAAAAGCAAAAGTAAAATTTTTTAAATGTTTTTAAAAACTATAAAGATAGTAACCCTATTTATAAATTTTGATTATAAAACTAGTAATATAGGTAATATAATATTTATAATAATAATAGGATTTAGTAATATTTTAGTAAAGTTATTTAATTATATAAAAAAAAAAGTATATAATTAATTGTTTAATTAATAGTATAATATAAATTAAAATATATCTAAATATAATAAAAAATAAGATTTTAATAAAGTATAAATAAAATAGTTATTAATAATTATTATTTAATAAATTAAAATATAATTATTATTAATAAAATTATTAAATTTAGATTATTAGTTAAACAATTAAATATATTAATAAAGTTTGTAAATAAAAAATATAAATTTTTTTGATTTTAATTAAAAAGATTTATAAAATATTAAAATAATAATTATAAAAAAAGTTATAATATATATAAACATTTATATATTTATATTTTGATTAAAATATTTAATATTAACTAATAGCAAAGTTATAATTATCAAAGTATTTTTGAATTATTTATATAATATAATTTATATATAATATATAATAGAATTTATAAATATTAAAAAAACGTTTATAATAATAACAACGATTTTAATATTATATAATATTTTAAAAAAACATTTTAGAATATATTTAAGAATTGTTATATAGAATTTATTAAAGAACAAATATTGTATTAAAAATCTTTAAGAAAAACAAACTATATAAAATTTTTCAAATACTATATTTTAAAATATAAAAGCAATAAGTATAATAATAAAATATAATTAGTTAATAGCAATCTAAAACGATTTATTATTAGATTTCTAATTATATATTAAATATCCATAAACTAATATATATTTAGTAGACTTTTTTAAACAAATCAACAATTTTGAATTAATATTTCAAATAATAGTTAATTATTTGTTAACTTAAAATAGAAAATAACAAAAGGATTATTATATTTTTAATAAAAAGTATATACAAAATAGACATTGTAAATTAGATAATTAGAACTAGTATTTTTATATATAACAATTATATAATTAATTATTTGTATTTGTATATAATAGAATTCCAATATCAATTTAATTTTAAATATAATTATAAACAGAATAACAAAATCAAGTTTTTTTAGTATTACTATAATATAATAAGTTTATAAAATATAATAAATATAATTATAATTAATATAATTATAATCAAAAGTATAAATAGCAATTATTTGATAATAAGCAATTAGTATATAAAATGCTAAAAGTATAAATATTATTTTAAATATTAATTAATAAAAAAGAATATAGCAAAAATAATATTTATAATAGTAATTAAATAAACTTTAATCTGGATCAAAATAGTAGTATATATAAAAAATATAATTATTAAAATAATAAAGAATATAATAAATAAAGTATAAATAATAATTTTATATTATTAATATCTACTAGTTTTTTTAATTTTGAAAAATACTTTAAAAATTATAATAACAAATCTTTTAACTTTTTTATTATAATTATTACGTTTCAATAAACTCAATTATTATATTATAGAAAATACAAAAAAGAATTCAATTTATATAATAAATTGTTTAAGCATTTATACAAGGAATATAATAATGCAAATATAATATTGGTTTGTAATATAGTTAAAAATAATAATACAGTAAATAAAAAAATAATCTTTATTGATTTGAAAACAAATATAGGTAAATATATCGAAGTAAAATATAGCTTTTATAAGTAGCATTTTATTATAGTGTAAATATGTTTTAGTATAATTAATAATATATTGTTTAATATATATATAAATATAGATTTGCAAATAATAATAATTGAAAAGGATTAACTATTAAATATAGCTAATAATATTTTAATCTATATTTGTATTAAACTTATTAAAGTTGAAAGTGTTAAAAGTAATAGAATATAATTAATAGAATATATTATTATAACTTTTATATTCCCAAAAACTAAATCGAGTAAAACAATAATAGTTTGTTTTTATAGAAAAGTTTATTTAGTTAAAGTATTAATAATAAAAATGATTATTAACAATAATGTTTTTATATCAAAAAAAATCAATATTTTAATATTAAAAAAATAAGCAATAATAACTTTATACAATATAATAGTTTTAATTATTATTATTATACAAAATTTAAATTAAAAGTGCTTTACAATAAAGTCTTTAAAATCAATGATTATAACACTAGACCAGTCAATTTTTATTACAGTTTATCATATAGCAAAAGATAAAAACAAAGATCTATTATTCAAATTAAGAAAAACATTATTATCATTGTATATATATAAATACAATACTTATTTCTCGGCTATACTAATCTAAAATAATTCTATTAAAGAAGTTTGTTTGCTAATAAATTTAACAATAGAAGTATTAATAAATTTCAACTTCGATAAAATATATAAAATAATAAATAATACAACGGAAATAGTTAATTTAGCAATTAAAAGTTTATTATATTTAATAACAATAGCACTAAAAAATATTCCAAGTATAAACAAAATAATCTATTTAATAAAAACAATAATATATAAAAACAAATATACTATAACAGAATTCGCTATATTACTAGAAAGTTTTTTGCAAATGTTATAAAACAATATAAAGTTTGTTAAATTTTTTAAAAAGTATTAATTAATAATAAAATTGTATTTAAATTAGAAAATAAAATATAAAAAAAAAGTTAAGAAATATTTACTAAGCAATAAAAATCAAAAAATATTAAAAAAAGATTTTGAAATATTAATAAATTAAAACAAACTAAAAAGAATTTGCTTTTTAATATTTTTTGTTTTTTTAATATTTATTATTAAAAGAATTTTACTAAAAAAAAAAGAAAAAGTTTATATTATTATAAATATATAGGATTTTAATAACAAAGTAATAATTGATATATATTTAATATTATTATAGAAGAATATTTTATATATAATTCAAAAATGCAAGTATATTATAATAATTGATTATATATCTTTCTTTTTTTAATAATAAATACATTTGTTGTTTAAACAATATTTTATAATAGTATTTTATATAGAACAATATACTTTTAACTACTTTTTAATAGAATTCCAAAACTCGTTAATATATATTTAATAATAAATAAACTTAATATTAAAAAACCTAAAAGATTTTGTTAAAGTATATATAAATAATATAATTATTATAAATAAAACTTTAGAAAAGCATTTGAATTATTTCTAATAGCTTTTTTCAAAATTTATAGAATATAATATTGCAATCCAAAACGCAAAATGTTTTGTAAATTACTTATTAATAATTGTTTTAAAATAAAAAGTTGATATATATAGCTTATTTAATATTAACAATTGCTTAACAATACTATTAAAAATTGTATTCCTTAAAAATCTACAAGATTTTGAACGTTTTTTAAATATAATAAAATACTTTTAACAATTTGTAAAAGAATATACAAAAATCGTAAAGCTATTGCAAAAAAAAAAAGATATAATTGTTTAAAAGTGTTTTATATAAAAGAAAAGCAAAATATAACTTTACAATTTGTAAGATTTTTGAAAAACTATTAAAAGCAAAAATAACAATTTTTAATAAAATCAAAATAATACTATAACAAAAACAAATATTAATATATATTAACCTGCAAAAACTACTTTTTATAAATTTTGATATATTGAAAGTATAAAAAGTAAATATAATATTATATTATATCAAAAAAAATATTATCCCAAAAGAATATTTTAGTAAAACAAATATTCAACCAATTTTATTTCTATTTTGATAATTTCAAAATACAGAAATAAGATATTGGTTATTAAAACTAAAAATGATAGCTTTTATTTAAAAACTGAAAAAAATAAATTACATTATCCAATATAATACAATACCCTTAGTTATTATTTATATAAATTATAATACGCTTATTATTATTACAAAAAAATCAAATATTATAATAATAATATTTATAATCAAATTAAACTTTAAACTAGTATTTATAGTAAAATTTATTTTTATGTTTAATTTAAATATTAAATACAAAATAGAAAAAGAAAATATTATTCTAGATACTTTATTGAGACTATCTTGTAAAAGAAATAAAAACAAAGCGGATATAGAATTAAGCAAACTAAAATCGTTTTTCATAATTATACAAAACATTAATTAATAATTGTTTAGTTATTTAACAATTTTAATAGAAATAAGTAATAAGTTCTAAAAAAGTTTAATAGAAAGCTACAAAACCAAACCAGTATAAACTAAAGTAATAAAAGTAATTAAAAATAATGAAAAGTTAAATGTTAATACAACTAAGTTACCTTTTTAAATTAAAAAAAGATTGTTATATAAAATAAACAATAACAACAATTTAACAAAGTTTTATATATTAAATATAATATATAAAAAAATATTCGATTTTTTGTATAAAAACAGTTACCTCAAGTATACTAAGTTTATAGATTTACTAAAACAGAATTTTTGCATTTACAAAGTATTAAAACTAATAAAAGAATATCTTTATTATTACAAGCAATATTAAATATATTAAACCAAAAGATATAAGCTGTATAATGTTTTACAACTGATTTCAACATTATTTATTTCATTCTATACAATAACTATTAATTTCATTCTAGCTTTGTTAACAATTAAAAATAGTTATAATATAGTTATAATAATAATATATAAATTAGTAAAAAAAATAATATTGATTGTTAAAAAGATTATATAAATAGTAGGCAAATAAAACCAAATATTAATAATGAAAGTATATAAACTAGATTAGGGATATCTTAAAATTATTATTAATAATAAAGATTCTAAGTTTCTATTAAATTTGTGAAAAGCTATTTTTACAATATTAAGTATTTTGCTATTATATTTTATAGTATATTATATACAAACTGATAAGCAATTAAAAATTACAAATTAGATTGTAAAGATATTATGGTGCTATTATTTTAATAGTATAATAGATTTACGATAATAGATAATATCTATATTAATACTATAGTTCATTTTGAATAATTTGTTTTAAAAAATAATTAACAAATCATTTAACAAAGCAATTTACAGTTTTATATTGAATAATATAATATAGTTGTTTAATATTATTAACAAAAGCTTTTTTATACTTTTATTATAAGTAAATATTGTAGATTATATAGCATTTATAGTGATATTAATTAAACAGTAATATAAAAAAAAATACAAATCTATTTTTTTTAAAGAAGGAGATTTAATTTATTTACAATTATATAAAAGATATTTAATTCTAATAATTAATAACAAAAAACTGATACAATAATATATAAAATCTTTTTTAGTTTTTAAATATATAAGTATATTAATATATAAAATTAATATTTTAAAGTATTAAAAAATTCATTTGATAATATTAATAGTTTATCTAAAACCTATATTTATAAAGAAAAATCTATATTATAAATTGAAGTTAAAGTAATCAAATATAGTAATTGTAAAAAGCTATAAGAAGTTTGAAATAAAATATTTAATATACAAATGTATTATTTCAATAAGTATTGTTAAGTACTTTGTTAAATAGAAAAGTTATAATTCAAAAATAGATTAATAGATATTGTATAAATACTTCGATTATATAAAAAAGCTAATCAACAAATTTAAATAGGAAAATATTGTAATGTTTGCAAAAATCAAAGTAGAAAAGTTGAAGCAAAAAAGAAATCGCTTATATAAAGTAAAATTGATAATAGAATAATAATTAAAAAAAAATTAATTATTAATTATAAAAGAATAACAATTATAAGTTATAAGATTTATACTCCATATATTCTTATCCAAATTTTATATAGTTATATATAAACAATATTACTGAAATTTTGTTAAAAACAATTTATATTATTTATAATATATATTATATTTATTTTTTATTAAAATAAAACTATTTTTTATAAACAATACTATTTTTCTTACAATTCATTATTAATATTGATTTTTAGTATTTATAACAATAACAAATTTGAAAATGCATCAATTTATATTATATACTGTATTACTAGTATTTCAAAGTAAAAATATAATAGCAAATAAAAATAAAAAACTTTAATATATTAAAAAAGCAAAATTTAAAAATAATAATATTAAAAATAAATTACAAATAATAATAAAGATTATATTAAATAAACCAATAAAAAAAAAAGATTTCAACAAAAGCAATATTATTAATATACTAGAAAGTATTTATAAATCAATCTAAGAAATAACTTTAACCACTACAAAACAAAAAAACGTTACTATTCCGAATATTGTAAACACTAAAGTACTAACAAGTAGTTTAATTGTATTACTATTATTACTTCGAATATTGAAAACATTAATTATAGAATATATCTTTGAATTTAGTTTAAAAAAAGATATAAAGAATTTGATTTACAAGTATATTAATATAGATTCAATTAGCAATAAAAAAGAAATAAATAATATTATTAAAAATAATCTTTATAATATTTGTATAACTAATAAATCTTTTTTTAGATATAAAATTCTAAAAGAAATAATATAAATAATAAATTATAATATTAAAACACCCTTTTTAAAACTAACTAAAATATTAAAAAATTATTTAAATATATTCAAATCTTTATACAAACAATAATAGAAATTCGCTTACAAATAATAACAAATAGAAAACAAAAATAAAAATCTATATAAAATATATAAATAAAAAAAATATAATTTGTTAGTTTTGCTAGAATTATTAAATATACAATTTTATAATACAAATAGTGTTAATAAATTTTTTGTATATATTTTCTTAAATTCAAATATAATTGTAATATTTTTTAATGTTTTAATTCCAATTAAAATAAAAGTAAAATATTACTTTAGGATATTTAAAATAGATAAATATATTTATTAAGATTAGAAGTTATTTAATTATATTACAATCTTATTAAATAACAAAATATATATAGTAATAGTTAATTTAAATTTGATTAAAAGGATAGTATTGTATAGTATTGAGTCTTTACATTATAGTAATTATAAAATCAAAATAATTAGATCAAATTATTTAGAATTGAATATAGCTTTATTAATTAAAATATTATTGATAAGAATATTTTTGCTGATATTAAATCTTTAAAGAAATAATTACAGTTAATTTATATTAAAATCGATAGTATTGCTAGAAGTAGGCTAAAAATGTAAAAACTATTAAGTAATATAAACAATAATAACTTTAGAAAAACTATTAAAAATCGTTAAGAAAACTTTTTAAATAACTATATTAATTAAAAGTCGATAAAAGGAAAAAGTTAATATTAAAAAGTTGTAATTGTTTAATATATTGTTTAAATTAAATGTAAATAAAATAAGTATACTAAATAATAGGAAATATTTTTAATAAATTATTACTTTGAAAGATATTATAATAAATATTATGAAAATGAATAATATTAATATAAGGATATTGTAAATAATAATAAAGGATATTAATAATATAATAAATATAATTGTATTAGTTAATGTTGAATTGTAAATATAAAAAAAAAAGTTATTGTATAATATTAAAGATAAAGATGTAATAGAAAGAATTGCAAGAATTGAAAAGATTTTTATTGTTAAAAGTAAAACTATATTGAATATATTGTTATATAATATTATTAAATATAATAAACAAAGTAAAAAGTAGTTAAAAAGTATTATAAAAGCTTTTTAGGATATAGTGTTAAATTTTTATTAAATAATAATAAAAGTTGATAGAATAAATATAATTGTATAATAATTGTTAAAGATTATAAGAGTATATAAATTAAAAGAGATTATAGCTTAAATAAATAAGATTTTAAACTTTTCAAATAATAGTGAGAATGGAGATAATAAAAAAAGTAAGTTGAAAGATATCAAAAATAATAATAAAAAGTAAAAACATTTGAAGTATTGCTTTTTGTATTTTTTATCTTTTTTTTTTTATTTTTTCTTTTTTCCTTTTTTTCTTTTTTGTTTTTTTTTTTTTTTT
>NGKI01000014.1:140384-154609 GCA_002162615.1 Myriosclerotinia duriaeana | reverse complement strand
GGGGGGAAGAGGGGAAGGGTATAAGGGAGAAAGGGTATAATAAAGAAGGAGTGTAAGAGGTATTAAAGTAGGGTTTGATATAATAATATTATATACAGTAAATTACTCTCATACTATTAAAAGTGAAATAAATTACTCTTATATTATTAAAATTAGTAAAAATTTAAGTCATTTTACTCTCATGCTATTTAGATTTTAGTTTATTTTAAGTTAAATTCTATTATAGAATTTACTTTTTAAATATAGATTCTACTTACTTTCAAAAAATAAAATTTATATTAGATTACTTTTTTTAAATTAGGTAAATTTAGATTTGTAGTTTTTAAAGTTTTAGTTTTATTAGTTTGTTGAGATATTAATTGTTAAAGTTGAAATTGTTGAGTAAGTTTAAAGGGGGTGAATTAGGTAATCGGTCGAAGTTTTCCTATATAATTACTTATTTATATATACAATATACTTTATATAATATATTTTGTATAATATACTCTATACAATATACTTTATACAATATACTCTATATACCATCAACATTATTGTATATTATTTACTTAATAATCTTTAAAAATTAAAAGCTTTAAATATTATAAAAGTAAAAAAAATATATATAATATAAATTAATAAAAAAGTCAAAAGAAAAAGCAAAAATTTGTAAAATGAAAAATGCAATTTGCTTAAATTTTGATTGGATTAATTTTTTAGTAAAGTTTTTAAAAGGGTAGAATCTATTAAGTTAGATTTTAATTTATTGTAGATTTTATTGTTAAGGGGTAGGTTTTATAGTTAAAGGGTAAAATTTATAGTTGAGGGGAGTAGAATCTAGTTTATTATGGAATTTATAGTTGAAGGGTAGAATTTATAGTTGAGAGGGTATTCTAGTTTATTATAGAATCTATAGTTGAAGAGTAAAATCTATAGTAGAGGGGTAGATTCTAGCTTAAAAGGGTATAATTTAGCTTACTTAGATTTTATAATAGGAGGGTAGATTCTAGCCTATTATGGAATCTATAGTTGAAGAGTAGAATCTATGGTTGAAGGGTAGATTCTATAGTTAAAAAGTAGATTCTATAGTTGAAGAGTAGAATCTATAATAGAGGGGTAGATTCTAGTTTAAAAGGGTATAATCTAGCTTATTTAGATTTTATAATAGGAGGGTAAAATCTACCTTTTTAGGTTAGATTCTAGTCTTTTGAAGTATAGAATCTAAGTAGTATAAGAGTAAAATAATTTAAAATTTTACTAATTTTAGTAGTATAAGAGTAATTTATTTCACTTTTAATAGCATAAGAGTAATTTACCGTATATTATATTAAAAAATCTATTATATAATAATAATAATAAATCTCTATTTAAAAAGCCTAAAAAGAAAATATATATTGTAGAAAAGTATATATTTTCAATATATTTAAAATAGCTTAGTTTACAATTACGTAACTACAAGTTGTATAGATATAGGTTTATTAAAAGCCTATATTTATACTCATTATTAAATTAAATTTATATTATTATTTCTTTTAACTTACTCCTTCTTTTAAACTATTTATTAATAACTTTTATTAATTCTTTATATATTATTATTAGATCTCTAATTAGTATTATTTCCTTCTAATATATTATTAGGATATATATATCTCGTATAACTCTTTTTATAATATAAAACAAAACAAATAAAAAATATTAAAATTTATATAACTTTTTCTAAAATTTCTTTATAAAGAAATAATAAAGAATTGTATATTAAATTATTAAAAAGATTTTATTAAAAAGATTTTAAAAAAGTATAATATAACTAATTAGAAAAATAAGAAAAAGCTATATTTTATATAATAATATATATTAAAATAGTTTATATAATATTTATTCATAAAGGATTTTATTATAAAAAAATAAAGTTTGATTTTCTAGTTTAACAAATATTCTATAAAACAAAAACAAGGAAAAAAGCAAGAATAAGTATTTTAAACTTTTTCTTAAAAATAAAACTAAAAAATAGTTTAAATTTATTTTACAAATAAAAATATAAAAGTTATAATTGAAAAAAGTTTTTGTAATATTGAAAAGAGCAACTTTTATATTATAAATTAAGATTTCAAAATCAAAAAGTATAAATATAATATAAATTTGTATTTAGAAGTGTTTAATAAAAAAATAGTTGATATTTTCGAAAGATTAAATTCAAAATATTAATTTATATAAAATAATACACTTATACATTGTACTATTAAAGTTAAAGAGTAATTTTAAATTTGAAGGATCTTTTTAATAAAAGACTAGCCTCTTTATAGATTTAACTTAAACTTTATTGAGTATATTTAATAATGTTGAGGTGCTTGGTTGGTATGCACGTGACCTAGGAGCTAGGCTAGTACGTACGGTATAAATACAACTTTCTTTTAATAGTTAGCTCTTGATTCCTTATAGTTTACAACCTCAATTGAAATATACTATTTGATCCTTGAGTTTTCGATCCCTGCACTCCGTAATAAATAATATTTTAAAATCAAAATATTTGAAATGTTTTCTAATATAACTATAAATAAAAGCAATTTAAAATACACTAAATAAAAGCTAGAGTTTTATTTATAAGTAATTTAGAATATATTAAACAATAATTTATTTTAAAAGTTAAATGCTAATATAAAAACTAGAATAAAGACTTATATTGTAACAAATAGCTAGCATATTAAATATTAAAGTATTAGAGTATACATTTTTGTATTTTTTTTAGGTTTTATAGTAGTATTGGTATTAAATATAGATTATTTCAATTTTGATAGTATAATAATTATAAATTGTTTTAATAATATTGATTGAAAAGGGTAATGTTGATAATGAGATCCGTGCAAATTCTGGCTTGGCTAATAGAATATCCCTAATACTGTACTTTACTTTCTTATTATATCGCATCTCTTATCGTTTTATTGCTTAAAGTCCTTTTGTTTTTCATTAGAAATTATACTATGCTATGCTACCTAGGTATGCTATGCTATGATATGTGACAGTCTAGTCTAGTCTAGTCTAGTTCAGCGTAGCGTAGTGTAGTGTAGTGTACAATGCCCAGGTGTTATACAGTTATACAATTATATAGAAAGGAAGGAAGGAAGAAAGAAAGAAAGAAAGAAAGAAAGAAAGAACACCTAGTACAGGATCAATATATACTTTCCCTTTATGTTATATTACAATATTAACATTAATATTAATACTGATACTAATACCTATATTTTCTTTAGAAAAATGAAAGGGGTTGAATCCGCCAGTACGAGTCCGAGTCCTGTATTCAAAGTCCTGTGTTCGATTATACAAATATATGCAAATTATAATACCATCTCATCCATCTTATCCATCTTATCCATCTCATCTATCTCATCTATCTCATCTATCTCATCCATCTTATCTATCTCATTCATCTCATCCATCTTATCTATCTCATTTATCTCATTCATCTCATCTATCTTATCCATCTCATCCATCTCATCCATCTTATCCATCTCATCCATCTCATCCATCTCATCCATCTCATCCATCTCATCCATCTCATCCATCTTATCCATCTCATCCATCTCATCTCATCCTAACCAACTACCCAGTTGACCAATTAACCAATTAACCAATTAACCAACCAAACTTAAACCCAAACCATAAATCTAGAACTAATCAAACACCCCCGTATCTCGACTGCTGGATCAAACAAACAAAAAGATCAAACGAATTGTGATGGTTTTTTTGGTGTTTGTTTTGTTCCAGTGTTGAGATGAATAATTTGTCCTTCGTTGCGTAACCTAAGGTTGAATTTGATTGGCAAGTTTGATTGGCAAGTTTGATTGGCAAGTTTGATTGGCAAGTTTGATTGGCGAGTTTGATTGGCGAGTGATGATGAGAGTTGAGTGATGATAAGTAATAAGTAATAAGTGATGGGAGATGAGAGAGAAGTTATTATAACTCCCTTCCTAGAACTGTTCAACTGTACACAATTGTCGGGTACAGTAAAACACACATCCATGCGCGCGCACACACACATCCTTCCATTCCTGATCCGTTTGGTTTAGGGTCGGTGAAGAAAGTGGTGAAGAGAGACTCAAGAGGGGGTTTGTTTGTTTTGCGTGCGAGCAAAGATTCAAGAACCCTTTTGTCTCTTTCACAAGGGTGATTTGGAAATTGGAAGGTGGAAGGAGGAGTGGGAAGACTGGATCAGACCGGACTAGGATAAAACAAAATAAATCGCTATAAAGTGAAAAAAAAACAGAGGAGGAAGCGTAAGTGAGTGGGCTTGAGCTTTAATCTCTGTCGATTCCCTTTCCCTTGCGGTCGATTGGCCTTTCCTCGCGATCGGTTTGGGTGGCGTTGTAGGAACTGCCGGGGTAAAGGAATTGGGGGTGAGGGGGAAGGAGAGGGTGAGGGCGAGGGGGGTCCTGGAGAGGGGGGTGTTAGTTGGTGGTTTGGTTTGTTTTGTTTGAGGGGAGAGGGGATGGATGAAGATAAAAGATGAAGGAGAAAAATGAATGATTTTACTTACTCTGACTTCCATACCACGAGGGTATGCTGCACTAGCTCCACTAGCTCTAGGACCGAAAATTCCACGAGAGGAACTCATGAAAGTAAGGGAGGGGTTAGAATCAAAGAAGGCGGTGACTCTGGTAGCTGGAGCCTATATTTTCATTTGATTAGCTTTGTTTCTCACATTTCCTTGATCGGGAGGAGTATATCAATCAGATGGTGTGAATGACAATAGTAAAAGAAATGAATTCGTTTAGTGAGCCCGTTAATGGTTTATGACCTGACCTTGCTTTGATGTTGACTTTCTGATCATCGCATTAAGCTTTGAACTTTCACAAAAGCAGGATGTTTAGCTGGGTAGAGAAGGCTTCTATGATCTCAACTGTAGACTACTGCCTATCATGAATAGTGGGATAGTTTGAAAAGCCAATCAGTGCAGCGGAACGACCTTGAAATATAAGCTATAGCGCTAGCTTCGACTCGACTTCTTTTTTTGAAAGGGGGGAAGCGAAGTTTTGCAACGGGAAGGTGGGGGGAGGTTAGTAGAGACGGCAGAGATAGATAGCATATTTGAAAGGGTATAGATGGTGACACCAGTTTCGATGGTACTACCGACTTCTGACCAGGACATAAGAGGCAGATGGGATTAACCGTTAACGGAAATAGTACGAACCTCTCTAGCCCGAGTAGTTGCATTGACTTCTGCCTCTCCCATTCCAGTGGTTTGGCCCTCTTGTTCGACAGCAGCGACGTTGGCAGCAGTAGGAACCTCGGGGGCAGCAGCTCCGTTAGGAGAGGAAGGGACGCCCATGCTGACACCTACGTATCCCTTGGGAATTACACGACGAGTTCGGATGGGGCTGAGGCGGATTTCCTCAAATTCTTCTTGTTCCGGGATTGAGGTGAGCTGGGCGGGAGCCTGGGCAGGAGCCTGGACTACTTCATTGGGCTCAACATCACGCACTTTCCACAATGGCACCCCCTCTGTGATGGCGTTTCTGCGCTTGAGTGGAGGCCGTTGCGGAAATCCGTTTCCAACGCAAGGCTGCTTGGCTTGAGCAGGTCCAGGGTTTCCAGGAGACAAGGAGGGAGACAAGGAAAGGGCTTCGTTGGAGTTGCCCGCCATTTTGTATTGATTTCGGATTGACTTTCGGGGTAGGTTCTGACGTTGGTGTTTAGGGGAGTCTGTTGCTTGACTCTGGCTTGAACCTTCTGGTTGCGATGAAGCACATCAGCTATTGCCTATCCTCGATGAGTTTATCGAATAATCTATCTGCGAGTATGAATCATTGGGGTAAGCTTTTCCAAATATGTTGCAATATGTATAACCTTTGGTGAATTGGGGGCAATTGTTTGTGCAAGTTTTTGTGTGTGTGTGTACAAAAGAAAGAGAAGAGAAAAGGAATTCAAGACCCAAAGCTGGTGGAAAGAGCAAAATTAGCCGAAGATTCTTGGCGAACCTGCCCCAAACTATGTATCTGTGGATCGATGATGATATGGAAAGTCCATCTCTCACTTTATCCTTCATTTGGTGGGTAGTACAAAGTTAGTTGAAGCTCAGTACAGTTCAGTTTGATTCATCTCCCAACAGTTTCTCCTCACCAATTACCCACTTTCTGAAATTCAAAATCAATTCAACCACTCAAAATTCCCACTTGAGAATTAGATATTTCGATATCCTTGATTTTGTTATAACTATCATGAACTTTTTGTCTCGAAATGGTTGGTTTGATCCCGTGATCTGTTTAAGTGTTGTGTCCGGTTCATTTTAAAGAGGGGCGAGACGTCAAGACGTTGGAAGATCTTCATGCACTAAGGGTCCTACCAAGATCTGTCAGAATTATGGGTCACGATGATGACAGGCCCAAAATAGATTGATTGTATGCTCTCGATTTTACTTGTTGGTTTAAAATTCAATATCAAATTGACCTGATATTATATAAATCTGAAAGTTAAATTGCGGCAATCATTTACTCTCAATAAACAAGTATACGAGGGTACAAAAGATTTAAACTTCAATTGATGATTTCGTACAGATTTGAAAATGACTTTCTTTTTGGCAGGGGGAAGGTGCATTTTTAGGGGGGATCTATATTGTGGGGTAAATGAAGGAGGGATTCGGTAGATTCGGCACACTTCGGTTAAACCTTCCTTGCAACAGGTGATTGACATAACCCGATTTCGAGCTGTCGCACTTCCGATGTACTAGCAATAGAAAGTAAAGATACCTTTAACCTATGACTTTAGGGAGAGTTAATAGTTGTGAGTAGTAGATGAAGATCGAAGCGTAGGAATATAAGGTCATAGACAGCTCATATCCCAACGCCTGATCCTCTTCCTGTATATAGTTTGAAGGCTTTAGGTCGTTTTTGTTCTTCTTCTCTTCTCCATAAGTATGGTTGTACATGACAGGACTTACTTTCTGAAATTTATGTAATTGAAATTCATCTTTTGCTCCAGTCAGGCTCTTCTACTGCCAATTGTTCTCGATCTGACAGCATAGCGAGATCTGTTCGAGGAGGGCATGGTTGTCCCATCACATTTAAAGTATTTGACTACTTAGTCAATCTTCCCAAAATACCCACTCCTCTCAGAAAGACTAAGATGTCAATGTACTCATTCAATCCAAGCCTCAACCCACTTCTCAATCCTTAACCCACTTCTCAACTCAAGCCCCCTCAATCCCATTCAGTCCAGCCAATTTTCCACTTGCCTGTACCGTTTTCTTATTCTCCAAAATACTTGTACCTTTTCCCTCCGCCAGTCCTTCATAGAATGACAACAGTTTGATAGCTGGATTCTTCTCCAACATTTCTTCAAAATCAATCTTGGTATGTAGATCCTCAGCTTCCTTTCGAACACGCTCAATCCATTTCGTAAAAGGTACGGGTGCCAACCTGTTATTTGCTCGGGTATGGCAGTCTCGATGATCTTGGGTAAGAGAGATCTCCACGGAACGAGAACCGGGTTGACTGGATGATAGAATTTGGCTCTATCAACCTGATCTACTCTAGCACCGAAGGTAAGATTCACGAGTATAACAGCGATGAGATCAATTGGTACCCAATCGACTTCGCTGTGATCCGTCGAATCAACGACTCGGGGATAATACTCAGATGAATGGAGCTAAGCACGAGACTTGGGAACCATTCTTGTTTATTCCAGATTCCTTTGGTAGAGACGGGACCTGCAATTTGCCCGATGCGAGCGATGCTAATTGGCACATGAAGGAATTTGTCCGCAGCATATGCAAGAAGGTATTCAGCAATGAACTTCGATTCCGAGTATCCCATTGGAAGAGATGCTGTTACGTCATTGATGAAAGTTTCGGAGACATCTCCTTCAAAGTTACCTACGGAACTTAAGGATGATAGAAACATAAGCGATGGCGTGCGAAACAGAGCTTGATTCTTGAAGGACATGCAAGATTATGAGCAAAGTGCACCAGTGGAGCCTGTGAGAACAACCACCTTCTCCTTTTCAGAAACATAATTTGACTGTGTCTTATTTGGATGAGCGATGCCATCGAAAATAGTCTTATATTCGAACAAGCTCGCGTTGATAGTTTGCTGTCTAGACTCTCTCCTTGTCGACTTGATGATTCGTGTAGCGAAGAGAGACGAATTATCGCTTCAGTTAGAGATTTGATCAAAGGATTAGTATATAGAGTGGTGATTTACAACTCCGGGACTGCAAAGGTATGTTTCAAAACTCGTCAATCGAAGTGCCTGCAAAGAATCCAACATTCCTCAAATGAACAGGTCATCCTCGTCCTGAAACGTAGTAGATCCTACAAGTTGGGAAACAGCATCATGCATAAATCGACTTATAGAGCTGCCGTTGGTCATATCAACCTCATCCTCTGAAGCTGAAATGTCCAATTGAGCTAAAGCTGACATCTTGTCCGCGTCTGCATAGAGACTGTCGATTTCTTTTGCGTAGAGATCAAGCGTTGGTTGCCTTTGAACGGTCCCTTTGCCTGATCTTCCCATGGTTTTATCTGGACTGGTAAAAAATATGCGAGATTTGGCAAATTTGGCGTGGCGTGGGCATTCTTGGTTTGCTCCTGAATCATTGGCCATATACGTTCGATTACTTCGGCTCGTTCAACCGTAGAAAGAGTTTGGGGAGATATCAACTCAATAAGCAACGCTGTCTGGAATCGATGAGTACCGACGACGAGCGCTGCCCGAACTTTATGATGATATGAGATATGTTTCTCCATGCTTACGGATTGGTTTTTTAACCCGTCAAAAGGACCAAGATATCATCACTTCGTCCCTGATATAACCAGAGATCGGGAATAGAAGGATGCGGTGCATAAAGATCGTGGGTTTCCCATTCATTCAAAGATGTAAATACGAAGAAAATTGGCTTTATCTTTTCAGGATCAGGATTGCGAAGTAGGAACGCCTCGTAACGGTTATCTGAGTGTGATCTTAGTTCAATGCCAGCATTTGGACTGAAATGGAAGTATTTCCAGTCATCAGCAGACCATTCGTCGGTTGGAAAAACTGCAGGGTAAGCGCCGCTTTCCGTAGAACCTATGATCATGGATAGCTTGAACCGTTTTGAGATCTTGTCACCTGTGGCCTGTGACACATCTACACCACCGTACAGAAGTACGTCGATATTCTTGACCAAGAAATCTAACATTTCTGGGTTTTTACCAACTTCTTCAACCAAAGGTGGTGCAAGGAGAACACTGTCTGCTTTGACATGATTCAACGCATCCAGTACAACCTGGGGCGAGAGAGGGACACAGGCCAAAGGATATATGAGTGGCGTCTGATTGAACACTGCATTCAAAAGCGTCATGAATATCCCACCCGCCTATAATAATTATTGTCAGTGGCACACCTCAATTGGAATGGCTGAGCTTTGAGTCAAATGCAAGAGTGCTGGGTGAGCGAGTGAAGGATTAGCGATGACTTATGTTACTTGCATGAAAAGGGGGTAGGATATTCAAAAGTCGTGTCGTAATAGTATCACTGTCAGATTCCCATATCAATGTTGTGTAGTAAAGATATACTTACGAAGTCCACAACGCTGTTTGGTTTGTGTATCCTTCAGGGGGAGCTATTGCAAGCGAATCACTCCAACTGACAACCCAATCATGGTTCCAAACTAATGGTTTTTGGAAAACCAGTTGTTCCAGAAGTGTGTAAAACCACCGATGGCCCCTTACTTGCCTGTGCAAATGTCTCGTTGAATGGATAATGTGGGTAGATGCTGTTGAGCGACTCTTGAACGCTTGCACTTGATGACCCGTACGCCGGTAGCTTCGATGATTGCGGGAGCCATAGGTAGGATTGGATTGACCGTGATCAGGACCGTACGTCAAGAATTACAAAGAGATTGGCATGGGCTGGTATGCTGTTTCAAGGAGAACTGAAGAACATCCGGCTCAGATTCGTAAGAAAATCTCAATCGTAAGGACTGTATGTTGTGGTATACCTTGTAGCCAGCTTTCACAGCTGCCAACATCAAAGCGTTATAGCGAAAGCCATTTGGTCTGATGTATGCTACCGTTGGGAAGTTTTCTGCGGGGCCAAGAGTATCATGTAACTAATGGGCGAGACCGTTGATAGCATTTGCAAAGTTTGCATAAAAATCTTGCGATATCCTTCCTCATAGCTAGTTGCGGATCGTGGGACCTCAGCATAGATTGTTCCGGGGCGAACTTTTGCCACACCATCGACTATGTTATTGAGAAGTTGCTTGCGACGAAGTGGAACTAAACCAGGTTCTTCGAATATGATAGAATCCATGATCTTAAACGCTTGCTGGAGTTGTTTGGAAAGGTTTAGGGTTGACTTTGTAGGATGAAGAAAGATAGAAATTGAGAAAATTGAGCAATGGATAGATGCTGCGAAGACATAACGCGTTAAGATAAATTTAATTCTTTTTGGGGATGATCTCCTGCTACGCCTTCCAGTATTTACTCTCATTTACTGAACTATTGACTGTTGGGCTTGTTGGACATTCCGGCCTTACCGCATAGAGAGTTATGTGCATCCAGTCAGATAGAGCCATGAGAACATAACAGAGACGTTGGTAGTAAGAGAATCGGACTGATCTATTATATGACCTTCCAAAATCAAAATTCGTGGGCACCACACTTTTGGTTCCCAGCTGTCTTTTGATTCGGATTTAACACCTGCGGGCAACTATTTCTACTTCCAAGCAAAGCCATAGCTAATTTTGTTCCTGGTGCTGTATAGGCATAATTACCAGAGTTGAGCTGGAAGTGCGACCAGAGTATAAACCATGCTTGATTGAATACCAAGACTCAAATTAGTAAATGTTATTGCCAAATGCTTCTACTCCAACGATATCGAGAAGGTCTTTTCAAGGGCACGTGAAGGGATATTTTATATGCCTAGTGTCATTGCTTACTTAATTTACAAATTCACAACTAAAGACCAAATTGACGCCATCCCGTATTATATCCGAAATGTGGGGTAAGCTCACAGCTACCAAAACCCCCACTTCAAATTCAATAACATTAATCATCCTCTCCTTCCCCCTTCGACCTTATCTCTGACTCCCTTCTGAATATCTTCAATTAAAACCACACATACCTCAAACTTACGTATGATCATTCTTCGGAGATCATCTCTAGCCCTACAAACCTTCAAATCTCTCATTAAATCTCCATCTCCATCTCCATCTCAATTCCTCCTTCCGCGACTTTACAAACGCAACATGTCTTCCGCAATGTCCAAACGTCTTGAGGGTAAAACCATTGTTGTAACTGGTGCCTCTTCAGGAATTGGTCGAAGTACTGCTTTGGAATTTGCAAGAACTAGTCCTAAAAATTTGAGATTAATCTTAACAGCAAGAAGAATCGATGTTTTGGGAGAGGTCAAGAAGGATATTGAGAAGGAATGTGGTGACGGTGTGAAGGTTTTAGCTGTTAAGTTGGATGTGAGTAAACCTGAGGAGGTGAAAGGTTTTGTTGGGGGATTGCCTGAGGAGTGGAGGGAGATTGATGTTTTGGTTAATAATGCGTAAGTATCTTCAAACTTTAAGAGTTGGGAATAGGATGGTCATCATAACGCCAAAGGGACTTGGGTCTTTTATCGTCTCAATCTGGGGTTGTTATCTCCATTATATCCTCTCCGCAAACCAATCCATCCCCAACTGGCTTTGCAGGCTTCCTCTATGATCTCGTCGCCTTGTTAATATATTTTCAATGGGATTCTGCATTGAAAATGATACATCTGCTAACAACAATTTCAATATAGTGGTCTCGTCAAAGGCGTAGCACAAGCCCCTTCTATCGCAGAAGAAGATATCAATATAATGTTCTCAACAAACGTAACTGGACTCATCAATATGACTCAAGCTATTCTTCCAATCTTCAAAGCACGTCCCGATGGTGGAAAAGGCGATATTATAAACATTGGTAGTATTGCAGGAAGAGAACCATACCCAGGAGGAAGCATATATTGTGCCACCAAGGCAGCTATCAGAAGTTTTGGGGATTCACTAAGAAGGGAATTGATCGCTACAAGAATAAGAGTTATTGAGGTTGATCCAGGTCAAGTCGAAACAGAATTTAGTGTCGTCCGATTTTATGGGGATAAGAAGAAGGCAGATGCCGTCTATGCCGGTTGTGAACCATTGACACCGGATGATATCGCAGAGGTGGTTGTTTTCGCTGCTGGAAGAAGAGAAAATGTGGTTATTGCAGATACATTAATATTCCCCAATCATCAGGTATGTGATTTTGATTCCCTTGGTATGAACAGGAACTAATGGAGGCATTTGGCAGGCCGCTGCTACCGTTATGCATAGGAAGTCATAGACTGACAAGTTTATAGGCTGGTGCTGGAGGTGCGATGTATAAAAAGACATGAGACTTTGAACGAACTTTACATCGTGGGAGTATATAGACGAATATATATAGAACCGAGGGCGAATACGATATTCTATTGCAGGAAGGCAATAGCAGATATCTTCCGAACTTTTTCTCTTGTCAGTTCTTCTCCACTTCAAAGATTACTTACAAAATCTTTAGCTCCCGTCTCTAGTCCGGAAAAGATTTGATATCCTTCCCGTTCCACTCCACTAACCTTTCCGCTCAAGGAACGAAAGCGTCTTTTCACACCCCACCAATCGACATGTCAATAATTCAAATCAGCCCACCCCTCCGCCCCACTACCAAAAAAAAAGGGAGAAAGTATTTTCGCCGTCTCTGGTCTCAAATAAATAGCCATACACACAATTGTTTTACACCTACAAGCAAGTAACCCTTCTATGGTGTAATGGTTAGCACGTCGGATTTTGATTCCGGAGATATTGGTTCGATTCCTATTAGAAGGTTCATTCATTGAACATTCTTTCCTTCCATACCCAGTTTGAAGCTGGGATACCAGGGTTGCATTTATATTTTTGAATTTTTCTGTCATCTTTTTTTCATGTGTGTGGAATTGAAAATGTTACTGAGAGGAATCATACTGTCTTTGTCTTTTATTTTGAGGAAATTCTTGCATGTCCTCTGTCAGGTAGGATAAGGAAGTTCTTTTTATTCAGATTTCATATCTGATTGTTTTTACTGTTTTTGAATAACTTTTGGTGATTGAATGGTACACGGATCCCCAAGGTCTTCATATATATATATATTTATACCTCCATCCATATACCTCCCTTCCTATTTTCGCCCTAAGCAGATATAGAATGTTTCTTGGAATATGAGTTTCTTAATGATCTTGAAGTTATTCGTACCACTCCCGATCCTGATACCCTCCTCACATAGAATATGCCTAAAATTTCTATTTAATAATTCCCCGCAATAATTGGGAATGCAGGTGCCACCATCTAAACAAACTCAATCCTCATTATTCGCCCGCCACACTCACAAGTCACCCATCCTTACCCTTCCACGGCACGTGCCTCCCCCCAACTCCGTACTCCGTACTCCCATTCGCTCAAAAGTATTCGTGCACACGAGCGAACAAACAAATTTCCTGTACTGGAATACTAGGTATACATTTTGAATTTTTGGAGGGGTTTGTGGTTTTGTGGTTTTGTGATCTTTTAGTCGTGTGTTAAAAGTAATGGATAAAAGCGATTTGAGCGATTTGAGCGATTTGAGACTAACCTAACCCCTAACCTAGGTACTATATGGCCGACTGTAGTAGACTGTAGATGATAATAATTAGCATATTACCTTACCTTACCTTCTTCGTACCTACTACCTAGGTACCTAGGTAGGTACAATTGCGGTTGAAGGAAGTTTGGGGTTCTTGGGGTTCTTGGGTCGCTTTGTTCTTTTCTCTCTTCTCTCTCGTTTAATGTAAGACTTATATATATTTTCTTTCTTTTCTTTCTTTTCTTTCTTTTCTTTCTTTTCTTTCTTTTCTTTCTTTTCTTTATCTTTCTTTTTACCTTCCTTTCTTTTTACCTTATGCAATGGGAAATTCCTTCACTTGTTTACTCCAGGTCGAGATGAGAATCATGAGAATCATGAGATGAGATGAGATGGTTCTAGTTTCTAGTTTATTATTTTACAGGTAGATAGATGGGTAAACATTGTATCAAGTATCCATCATGGATTGCATCAATTGAATAGTACTACCCAAGATATATTTTTTTAACCAATATTTCTTACTTTTCATCTAATTTCTTTTGGTTTTCATTAATAGTAGTAGTACATGTTACCATAACTTCGAAACTTCGAAACCTCGAAACCTCATCCCATCATCTTCAAACCTTACATCTCCAAA